>LOJH01047636.1:0-13177 GCA_001685095.1 Ellobius talpinus
TAGCCTTGCGGGAGCCGGGTGGGATGAAAGCAGGCCCGTGCTCTCACCTTATCACTACAAACATTTGTGATGCCCAGTAAGCTGCTCCTTGGTGTGGCCAGACTGCCCTCTGTTGCTGCTGGCCGGGAGTTTCTGCTGTGAGGAAGAACCTGTGCAAAATGGAAGTGTATTTTTAGACACTATTCAGAAATTTATTTTGGTGGTTAACTCTAATAATTAAATTTTGGTTTTATAGTTTATCTCTGTTTCATTTCAGTTTTCATAAGTAATTAAATTCTATTTTTTGTAAATAAAGGAATAAGCTGTGATGAACTAGGCATACATACATCCCTACATGCCTACAAAATAGCTTTTATCACTGAGGTGTGAGGAGTTCTCTGCCCTGGGCCATTGTAATTCCTTGGATTCCCTTGCATCTCAGGGCACTCTGTCTAGAAAGAACATTAAATATTCCATGTTGGGAAGGTAAATGTTAACCTATGTTTTGCACCTTGAGTGTGCTATTGTCATTCCCTAGGGTTCTCTGATTTCCCGTTTTGGGGCTACTTGACAAATGAGTCTATTTCTCCTGACTATTGTTGCTAGGGAGCAAGTGGCTTTGATTCCAGCTTCTCACACTTCCCACTGACTTTTCTGCTTTCTGTAGGTGGGCAGAATCAGAGATTAAACAATAGATGAAAGGGGCATTTCATCCTAATGTGGTTTGATGGTGTTATCATAAACAGTGTTGAAATCGGGCTTTGAAATAGGGGTGAGGTGGGGTATGTGGCTGATTGTTATGTTGCAAGAATATAAAAATTATTTAAATTTTATGGAAAAAGATCCTTTAGAAATGTCATTAGGAGTCTGAGAAAGTACAATATAATACTTCCAAGAGTTCTTCAGGGAGCCCTTTGCTTGATAGTTTGGAGGGGGGTTTGTAGGACACATTAGCTTTCCTTTTGTAAATGGTCTATTTTCAAATATGAAAATTTCATCAACAGAACATAACTGAATGAACTAGATGAATCCCTTACTGTCACACAAATATGACACACAAACTATAAGCATGATTAAAAAATGATTTAATGATCATTTGTTATAATAAAAATGAGTCAAGTTGTTACAGCAACGAGTATCTGGAAGCACCTGATTGTGTGTGTGCGTGTGTACGTGTGTGTGTGTGTGTGTGTGTGTGGTGTTTATCTCCCTTGCCTTTATAAAAAGAAATAATTTTTTCAATCTGGTTTAATCACAGTGTTAAAATACTGATGTGAGAGAAAGTATCTAATAACAGTGATTTCACATCTGTTGTAAGATGAATGATATTTTACCTTAATAAGAAATAAATGTAACTGTTCAAAAGTCCTCTAGGAGAAAAAGAACATGATTGCATGCTGTCATAAGTCGCTGCAGAACCTTTTCATTGTCTCGGGCTGTTAGCCTCAATTTTGAATTATGGTACTAGATTCATAAGCCTTTTACCACTCCAAGAGCAGAGCACAGAGTTGTGAGTGCATGGGGGCCAAGGGTCGAATTCAGCCATTTATTACTCACCTTTCCAGCTGCTGTAAATTGCCTATAAAGCTTCTCCTTTCTCCTTTTGTTGAGTGTTCTTCAAATGTTAAACCTTTCTTCAGAAATGAAGCTTTAAATGTATACACTTGTACAAGCAAGAATTGTATGATAGGGTGATTTTTCCTATTTGCTGTGGTTGGTCACTATTTAATGGCAATACGTTCTCTTTATTCCGTATGCCAAAGGTGAAATTATTATGAAATATACACCAAAAAGCAACCAGTGAGGAGGAGGGCTATATCTAGATTAACTCCCTTGGAACAAATTTCTTGAGCTTGGATAGTAAATTAGGAAGGGTGGATTTTTCTTTCTTTTTGAAAGCAAGCTATAGCTATTTTGGACTATTCTGTCTTGAATCTACAGAGAAACAGATGGGTCACTGAGCTGGTTCCTGATTCTTTGTGGTTCTACACAGTAATCATAGGAGATGTTTTGGTGTGGGAAGTCTTTCTGTCTATGTGTCACTTTTATTGAATAATGAATAAAGAAACTGTCTTGAGCCCATGATAGGGTAGAGCAGAACTAGGTGGGAAAGACTAAACTGAATGCTGGGAGAAGGAAGGCAGAGTCAGAGAGAAGCCATGGAGCCAATGGCTGAGATAGACGTGTTGAAACTTTGCCGGTAGGGCACGACCTCGTGGTGGTGCAAAGATTAATGCAGGCGGGTTAAATTAAGATGTGAAAGTTAGCAAATAAGCTAGAGCTAATGGGCCAAGCAGTGATATAAGTCACACAGTATCTGTGTGGTTATTTTGGGGCTGAGCAGCCAGGAACAGATAAACAGCCTTCCTTCAACAATGTTTTACTATTTGTTTAATTCTTTGTAGAAAGGACATTCCTCCAACATAAGCATTTCACTTGTATTCTATTCTCAAGATCCTTATTGATAGATAGAAATTAACCTAGAAATGGTGTCTTTGTGGCTATTTTTCAATATACTTCCAATACTGGGAAGGACAGTCAGTTGGATAAGGTAAAATGAGAGACTATTCCTATGCTGCTTCAATATTTATATATATTACTCTGTAAATGATAAAATACAATTGTCTATTGTTTGTGAAATTGATACTGCTGATCTCTAATCAATGTGCCCTTTTATCTGGAGTTACTTTTCTGACACTGCAACATAGAGTTCATTAGACAGAAAACTAAACTTAATGTTCAGAAATAGGATGGGAACTGTTTCTCAGGGTTTCCTTTAAAAGCATCTCCACGTGAGCATCAAAATGAGTTAATATTATGTGACACCAAAAGTTTAAAAATTATGTCAAACGTGTGTCATGACAGGTCACATAAGTAACCCATGCCTTGGTAGGGATAACTTTCTACTTCTGTGTTGAAATTTGTGTTCTCAGTGCCCTTGGGAAAAGAAAGGAAGGAAACACCAATGTGTGTGTGTCCATTTGTCTGTCTGTTGGTCTGTGTTTGTCTGTGTGTGTTATGGTAACTTGGTAAAGTTTAAATCACTATGGAGACACATGGGTTTTTCTGTGAGGGTGTTTCCATAGAGGTTTAACTGTGGTGCAAAGGTACGTGCCTTCATTTTACAGACTGAGGTCTTAAATTAAATGAAAATGAAGCAGTGGGTGGAATAGTAATATTCACTTTTCTCTACTTCTCGTCCATGAAACATAATCACCTGCCTTACATTCTGCTTCTGCAGAGAGAGCTGTTCTTACTCTCATGTCTTCCCTGCCCCAATTGACTGTACCTTCAAACTCTAAGCCAGAGCAATCCTTCCTTCCTTCAATTGTTTTTTATTGTAATATTTAGAAAAGCAACCAATATAGAAAATTGGTAACAAAGATGGAGACTGTTATAAATCTGACTTAGGCCTTTGGAAAAGATTTGTGGAGGAAAGTGAAAAAGTTTGGAATTATGGGCTATAAAAGAAAAAGAAAACTGTAAGAAGTGCTTATTGGGCCATTCTGGTAGGAGACGGGAAGGCCCAAATGCCAAGAGAAGTGCAGAAAAAGTTAGCACTAAGGAGATTTTAGAGTGGAACAGGACTCCATCAAGAAGTGGCTAGAAACCACACATGTTCCCCTTTGGAAAAGATTCTGGCAGCGTTCTCCCCATTAACTGAAAACCTGAGTGATGATGAATGGACTAATTTGTTTGGCAGAGCACATTTCAAGGCAGAACAGTGATCAGGTTATGGTGGTTTTATTGCTGACTGAGCATATTCAGGTTTATAATTAGGATAATGAGAATTCAAAGTAAGA
This sequence comes from Ellobius talpinus, assembly GCA_001685095.1. Taxonomy (NCBI): domain Eukaryota; kingdom Metazoa; phylum Chordata; class Mammalia; order Rodentia; family Cricetidae; genus Ellobius; species Ellobius talpinus. Next base: position 3,783 of record LOJH01047636.1, read on the forward strand.
AGAAATGAAAAATACTCAGCACCACGAGGGAAGGAGTGTAAGAGAATTCAACAATGCAGACAAAGGAGATGGGGAGGAAACAGTTGTTATTGATAAAGAGATTAGTGCCATTAAATAGAAGCACATGTTTCACTCGGATAATAGAGAAGATGCCCCGATGACAAGGCCCCACTCTTTTAGGGCTCCAATATGTGAAAATCAAGTTCATGGACAAATCATGAGCTTTAGTTGAGAATGCTTCTGAATGCTTGCTCCAAAATAACCATGTAAGGAACAGCTTTGACAATGAACATACAGGCCACTACAGTTTTGATAGAAGGAGACAAGACTATATCTTGAGCTGGCAGCATAATTTATGGACATTGGGGCTGAGCAGGCTTTGCATGAAGCTGTTAAAATGAAGGAGATTCTAAGATGTTGGAGATGCTGGGACCATAGGAGACCCCCAAATCTTAGATGTAGTTATGTGATAGAATCAGCCCAGAGAAATGGCATATGTGCAGGACTGGAGGTTTAGTGTTAAAGATCACTGGAAAGCACAATATGCCACCAAGAGCCCCAGATGTAGAATATGGAGTTGCAGGATTTGGTATTTGCTCAACTGTAATAGATTCTGCTTTGGCTCAACAAGGTCTGATTGAAAAGTGATGTGTTGGGTGTCAAATTGACAAGGAGGAGATCTGTGATGGTTAGTCTTGATTATTAGCTTGACAGGGCTTAGAATAATCTAGGAGACAAACCCTTGAAACTGCCCATGAACACATCCCCAGAGTGGTTTAACTGGTGGCATCACAGAGTATAGTCTAGAACTAAATAAGAAATCAAGTAGAGTACAGGCATTCACCTCTCTTGACTTCCTGACTACAGACATGTGTGACCCACTTCCTCACATTCCTGCCACCAGCATGAGACCTACTCCTACCATTGTGACTTTCCCCTGCTGTGATGCGCTGTACCATCAATCAATAAATCCTCCTTCCTTAGGTTGTGTTCATTGGATACTTTGTGAGAGCCACAAGAAAACTAACTAATATAAACAACAAACTAAATAAGTCAAAATCTTCAACATGTAAAATGATAGCTAGGCATGGTAGCATACCTCTACAACTCTAGCAAGCAGGATGCTGATTCAGGAGGAGGGCTAAGAGTTCAAAGCCACTGTAAGGTATATAATGAGACTTTTGTCTCAACCATAGTAGCAAAAGGCAGAAGTTATTTTTCTAGTGGTCTTTGTCTTGGATCACATTCCCAAGCAAAATGAGAATGCAAACACTGACAGAGTTATGAAGAGCTAACTATACCCAGTATAGCTGTCATTTGTTGTAGAATATTAATTTAATATGTGTTACATTTGTTTATGCTTTGTTTAATGGGGCAAAGATGTGTTTCATTCTTTTATGTTGAATTTGTTTAACTCTGTGAAGCTGTGCTGCTGTGCCTGTCTAAAACACCTGATTGGTCTAATAAAGAGTTGAATGGCCAATAGCAAGGCAGAAGAAAGGCTAGGCAGGGTTGGCAGGCAGAGCAAATAAATAGTGATAAAAAGGAGGAACAAGGAGCAAGAGAATAAGGAGAGGAGGCCTTTAGGGGCCAGCCACCCAGCCACACAACCAGCTACCTAGTAAGAGTGAACGTAGAAGTAAGAAAAGGAAAAAGCTCAGAAGCAAAAAGTAGATGGGATAATTGAAGTTAAAGAAACAAGCCAAATTAAGGCCAGGCATTTGTAAGTAGGGTTGTTCTACTAGCGAGTTCTCTCCTGATCTCACCACCAGGATGAGCTCTCCAGCGTTGCCTAGGCTAATCCAACTCTTGCAGCAATGAGGGAGGGTTGGGGCTGGTTCTCCTGCTTTCACATCCTCAGGGTTGGCCTTCCCACATATATACCATTAGGGCCAGCTCTACTGTGTTGCCCAGGTGAGGTACAGGGCCATTCTTTGGAGTGCTGCAGCTGGTGATGGGTAGGGACAGCCCTCCCACTCTTATAGCCCCAGGGCCAGCTCCTCTATCTGTCTCAGGCATTGATGAGCAGGAAGTAGGGAGAAGGCTTCTTTTTTTCTACCCATGCTACCACAGGCCTAATGAGTATTAGGGACAGTTCTTTGCTCATAACATCAAAGCTGAGTCACCTTCACTGCTGACCACTGGTCAATTCTACTCTGATGCTTAGGAGAGGGGCAGGGCCCATTTCCTAAGTGCTACAGCTGATAAGGGTAAGGGTCAGCTCTCTCATCAGTTGCAGGAAGTAAGGGGTGAGGAGCAAGGGGACATCTCTCACTTTCCCACACCACTACATAATAGACATGTAATGGGGACAGCTCTCCCATGCTTACAACTTCAGGACTGGATCACCCACACCTCTGACAACAAGGTTGTCTCTATTGTGTTACCCAGGTGAGGCTCAGGGACTGCTATGGGGAGCCTTCTTCAGCCAGTGGCCTTTAAGAGGCTGGACCAGGTTGGGGCGTGACTTTGGGTACCAAAAAGTCGCAGTTCCCACAGCTTGGTCTCTCTTCCCACACTCCATACCTGGATGTTGGACCCCCATTCCTGTTCCATGAATTTTCCCTTTTAAAAAAGAAAATCCTTAGTATACACTATTTAAAGCAAGCATGGGATTATTTGATTCATATTTCCCCACATCTGACATGTTCTGATGCGTTCTACATCAGTAGGGAGCAAGAACATCTCTCCCACTCTTATTATCTCAGGGTCAACTATCCTATCTGCCTTAGACATCCATGGGCACGAGCAGGGGAAGGGCAATTCTACCCACCCCATGCCACCATGTAGCACATGAAGTATGGGATTAGGTCTCCCATGCTCACATTTATAGGTTGGCTAACTGCTGTGGGAACACATTCTGCTCCTTCATCCAACAGCATTTAAGATACCAGCCCACTTTGGTATGGTCTCTTATACTATAAATGCAGCTGTAAAGTGTGTGCTTGCTTTCTTGCTTCCAGCTCTCACTCTGGCTGCTAGATTCTATTCCTGTTCTCTGTTTTTGCAGAGGACTGTTATCTAGGACAGTGATCTGTAAGTCTCCCCTAAATAAATAACCCTTTATTATTTATAATTCTGAACTAGTGTGGGATTATTTTGTGACTTTTGCCGTCAGCTAACCTTAGCTCTCTTCAGCAGGGTCATCTCTGCAGTGTTGACCTGAAAAGGTGCAGGACTCACTTTCCCTTGTGTTTTAGCAGGTCAAGGGGTCTGATCCAACACCACCTCAGTCTGTTCTCTTCCTCTCTCCTCTCTTCAGATATGCCTCTGTCCCCAGGATCGGAACCTTTCTGTTTGTCTGGCTCCTATACCACACCGGACCACACTTTTGCTCTCTTAGTACTCATCTAGCTGGAGCCGCAAGGTGACAGGTAGGCCTGTGTTTTCTCATGTTTTTCTCATGTTTCTTCATCACAGAGAGATTATTATAGGTACTGGTCAGGCTCATGGTTGGTGAATTTGGAGTGCCCAACCCTGCTGCATGGCACAGGGTGGGGTATTAGCTCTTGAGTTAATATCTTAACATATCATTTCAATGTGTTTGCAAAGTTAATTTATTATCATGCTTTCTTTATCATGAAATATTTTCCTAGATGATCAAAATATTTCATAAATCTTGATTATTTAAAAATCATCTTTAGTGAGTATAATTTGCCTATATGACACCATCTGAGTTCTGACAAATTTATACTACTCGATAAGTTATCTTCTAGAACGTTCTTATCAACCTGAAAGGGTCTTTTCCATCACTGCTGACTTCTTGTAACCACCAATCTTTCTTTTAAAATAGTTTTGCTATTTGTAGAATTTTATATAAATGAAAGCATCCGGTACTTAGCCTCTCATTTTTATTTCACCTAAGCTCTTAATAATGTTGCATTGGTGGTCATGTTTTCCTGCAACTACAAATCAGTAATGCCTCCTATTGATGCACTAAAAGTTGTTTATCCATTCATGAGTTGATGAATATTTTGGTTATTTCTATTTGAAAACTGTTATCAATGATTTTAATAGTTCCCTATGTTCTCTTGGTAAGTGAATATTTTCATATCTTTCATGTAACTGCCTGAGATTGTGTGGTGAGCACATATTTAACACTACAAGGTAACAAATTATCCTTTTCAAAATGCTTGTATCAGCATGAAAAGTCCAGATTTTCTCATTTCTTTATCAATATGACAATCTTTTAAATTTTGGACATTTTAACATGTTTAACATTTTTCCTAGTGAATATATTATTCTATGTATTTGTTTAGCCGAATTGTCACTACAAACAGATTCAACCATCAAAAATTCACCTGTTGTATTAGGGAATCTAGATATCCAAGGTCAAGGTGTCAACAGGCTCAGTCTCTTCCAAGGTTCTCGTCATTGCCTTGGGTAGGGCTGACTGTGCAGACATGAAAAATAAACATGAAAAAACACATGAAAGTAGATAGCAGTTTATTAGTGAATATGAAATGAGTAGGGACTGGGGAAACAGAAATAAATAATAAGGAGGTTTATATGATCTTGTTATCACCAAGAAATAAAACCCAACAGACAATCTTCAGGGTTCAGGGGGAAGGAGCCATTATGTACTGTTGGTGAGTTAGTTCAGTCCCTTCAGAAAATGGCAGCCTCCCCCCACTCCAGGTATTTCAAGCAAACTTGGCATATCAAGAGGCACCTCCCTTCATATTAAGGCTGGACCATGCAACCCAGTAGTAGAAAAAGAGTTACAAAAGCAGACAAAAGAGTCAGAGACAGCCCCCACTCCCACTGTTAGCTGTTCTACAGGTAGACTAAGCTATTCAACCATAGCATATATGCAGAGGAACAGACACATGCAGGCTCCCTGATTGTCAGTGTAGTCTGTGTGAGCCACTATGAGCTCAGGTTAGTCGATTCTGTGTTTTTTTTCTCCTACATATTTGTAAGACTGTAATTTTATATATAGAAGATACTATTACTATGGCACTGTCTTTTAATGACTGTATTTATCCTACATCTAGAGTCTTTCTGATCAGGCTTATAGAATTCTGAAAAATCCAAGTTCTGTGAAAGGTTGCTTAAAAGACAGTATGACTGTTCCTCCTCATTGGATATTTCATTCCAGACATGAACAGGTCAATATTAAAACAAAGAACCCTCCTGAGGATCTCAATAGCTCTATATACTCAGGCCTACAATTTCCGGTACTCAGGGCCACAAATCTTAGTCATTTTGCATTTTCCAGGCTGTAATGGTTTTCTGTTCAATCCGGCAAAATTGTGGTGTTCTTCTGGGTTCTTTATCAGTGCCCTGGAGCCTGGAAACTGCAGCCAGGCAGCAATCCGGAACAGCTGTAATTTTTTACTCAGTTTGTTTCCAGTCTCTTGGGAAATGATAATCCTGATCTGTCTATTGTCCAATGTCTGAAAAGCAACTTTCTTCATATGTTTGCTCTATGTTTTCAGTTATCAGAAGCAGATAAATAAGACCTTCATTTTTTTCTGTCTTAACATTAAAGTAAGTTCCATTCTAATCATTTTAATTGTTGTACTAAAATGTTCATTTGTGGAAATAGCACAATTTCATTCATTTCATTTTAAAAGGTGATTATTTAACTTACATCAACATTCTTATCACCCTAAAAGAGTCATTATATAGAAACCTTTGAATTGATGTAGTACTTTGGATAGTTTCCCTAGAATGGAAATTACTTGACTAAAATCTTAAGTATGATTCTGATGCATAGGGAGCATCTTGCTCTTAAGAGGCATAACTTTCAGGTATCCTTATACCCCTAGGCATCAAACATTGACCTCTTACTCTAGGTGCGCTAAAACAGATAACAGTTTGTTCAATTTCTCTAACAAAGCTCTAGGTTAGACATCATTATCAGACACATTTGAAATATGAAGAAACTCAGATATAAGTTTATGAACAAGATTTTACATGAGTTCCCCCAAGCTGTCTGAATCTGAGCAGAGTAATACCATGGGAGAGCTGTCTTTGTAGGATCTGCACAAGAGTTTTTGCCATTTAAAATATTTCAGATTCAATACCCACCAGGTATTATTTCAACTTTACTATTTATAGGATTGAAGTAAATAATTTTGGTATTTCCTAGCAATCTATTTCTTTCCTGTAGAGTATCAATGTGTGCTTCTTTGACTATAATATCTTTTTAAGTTAGCTGCCTCTAAAATGTGAAATGTTGAATAAATAATAGTAAGAGACCAGCAACTTCGAGAAACTCAGTGTGCCAGCACATGATGCCAGACCCTGGTGTTAATCTGCAGTAGCCATGAATTGTCAGACGTTGTCAGTGTGGTCACCTATGTGGTAATAAAGATCTGTGCCAGCACTGGCTATTCTCAGTAAGCCTGTGGAGAAAAAAGCAATGTGAAAGAAAATGGCAGGTTTTCAAATGCTCTCTGAGTTAGTGGCTTAAATGAGAAATTGAAATAGCATCCTGGTTATGCTGTACCATTCTGCTTTATGCAAGGAAGACATACAATTTGAAAAATCCTCTGGTTTGTAGCTTGCCAACAACATTCTAAACTAACATTTAAAGACCACAGTTATAAGGAATTTGGTAATTCTAATTATGAGCTATTAGTTTGTCTTGAAAATAGTTTTGACATCACAGTGTTTCAAATTGTGCCCATAAAGTTTTCCTTAGTACCACAGATATAGGGAACAACAAACCTTTTTTAAAACTTTCACGTTGGAACTGTAGAGATGGTTCAGTGGTTAGGAATATGCACGGCTCATGCAAAGGGCCTAAGTTTGGTGTCCATCAACCACATCGAATGACTAACTTCTGCCTGTAGATCCAGCTCCTAGGGGTTGGATAACTCTGGTCTCATCAGATTCCCAGACTTATCAACATGCATATAGCCACCCCAAATACATAAATATACCTAAAAATAAAAACATTTTAAGAAAAATTTAAATTTAATGGCTTGGTTAAGGTATTCACTTTGGATTATAAAGAATTTTTGGTATTTTTACAATAACAGACTTACCTGCTATCAAAATTCAGTTTTATTTAAGATGGCAAATGCATACAGTCATTACTTTTATATAGACATGATTATAATATAGAGAAAACATGTGAGCTCTACTTTTTGGTGTATAAATCTGCACACTAGAGATACCTCATCATTGAATAGATTGGATACTTGGATATGAATGCCACCTATGCAGGTCAGATCATCACTTACTGAGAATGTATTTAATACCAGATAGGTGTTTCTAGGAGCAGGCCATTTGTCATCCATTCTCCCTGCCAGTATTGGCTATGTTACCTTTGCAAAACTTTTTGTCAAGTCCTCAGTTTCTGTTGGAAAAACTATGATGGCTGATAATGAGGGTCTTCCCGCTAAATGTCTTTTTAAACCCGTGAGAAATAAGGGACATTACAAAATGGAAATAATACTGAGGTCACATAAGGTTCAAAGATTGTTCCGTAGACTCCTGAGGTGTGTGCCCCAAGAATGTCTTGCAGATGTAAAGAACATCAAGAATCTTTGGCTTTGCCACTTGGTAAGAAATCTGGATCTTAAAATGATAAGCTACTAGTAAGTTTGCTCTTTGACTTCATATTATTAAGATTTAAATTGGAGTTTCAGGCTTGTTGCTAAAATCCTAGTCAAAATCTTGTGAGTAGGGAGGCAGTAAGCTTTTAGATAGAACCTACTGTTGTTATTTTTCTAAATAGTCACAATGTCAAATCCCTTCTTAAATCCCTATGTTTCTACCATAAACATAGGCTTCTTTCAACCAAAGTGTGCCTTTTCTCCCATTAGAGTAAACTCTCCCAGCACTCGCATGGCGTGGGAGGTCCTTCTGTCTATGTGTTGCTTTTATTTGAGCCTGTGGCAAAGAAGAACAGAACTAGGCGGGGAAAGCTAGGCTGTATGCTGGGAGGGAGAAGGGCAGAGTCAGAGGGAGAAGCTATGTAGCCTTCTGGAGAGATGCTGGGAACTTTACCCAGTAAGCCACAGCCACTTGGCAATATACAGTTTAATAGAAATGGGTTAAGTTAATTTGTAAGAGTTAGCCAATAAGAAGCTAGAGCTAATGGGCCAAGCAATGATTTAATTAATACAGATTCTGTGTGATTACTTCGGGGCTAAGGGGCCAGGACCCTACAAGCAGCCTCCTCCTACATTCATAGCCCTTCTCTGGTCTACTTTCAGTCATAGATCAGTTTTCCTCATCATTGAGCAATAACTAAAAAGAGTCTTATAATTAGCCCACATTCACATTGTTGTGCACATTAGCAGTTTGCCTATTATTGCTGAGAGGTATTTGGTATCATGGGTACACCATATTTTGTTTATCCACACATTAACTGAAGGATATTGGTTGCTTCCAGTGTGAGGTTAGTTTGAACAAAACAAAGATGAACACTGATTCTTGTTTATGTCTTTTTGTGAACATTTTTTTCTTTGATTTTGGTTAAATGCAAGGAAGTGGAATTGTTGGATTTCAGGATTTTTTTCTGATGTCCTGTGGGTTTGGGTCATGTTCTTATTCTTTCCCTTCAGGTCCTTTGTGACTCTGATTCTGTACTGACTATTGTGAAGATATACTTCTGTATGGTAAAGACCCAGCAGTTTCCTTCTTAGATACTGAATTTCATTATTACTTTCACAGTATTTCTTACTAGTTAGTTCTATCAGCAGCAAGTTCCTAGTACATATGAGCATGTTTTCATTTTAACTTTAAAAAAATAAAACAATTCTGCTGGATATGAGAAATTTTTTGTGGCTTTCCTGCTCTTTTAACACTTTGAATACATCATCCTTATGCCCTGGCTTCCATTCTTTCCCAGATGTTAACTATGGTTATAGTTCATTTTATTTAGTTCCTTTTATCTTGCTGTGTTGCAACTTGTTTTTTTTGTTTTATGTTTTCACATTTCCCTAATATTTGTAGAGGCAGGAGTGCTTGGTTTTTAGCGCATCAGAATTCATTGATATTGGGTGCATAGGTTAATGCTTTTCAACCCACATGGGAAGTTTTCAGTTATTATAGTTTTGAACATGTTCTTATCTCTTTTTCATTTGTTCTACACACACACATTGCTGCTGCTGCTCTGAATGATGTAACAAAGTTTACTGATGATCTGTTTCTTTTCTCATTCATTTTATTTTTCACATTGACAATCTCTTAACTATTTTTCAATGTTAATTCATATAAGACCTTGAACATTTTAATAATCAATCTTTAACTGATTGCCATGGATGTGTTAGGTGAACAGTCTTCCTCTGAACTACATCTCCAGTTCCCTAATGACTTTTTTCCAAGGACTCTGACCTCTGATAACTTCTTTTTCCAGGTCAAATCTGTTGTTATGTTTTTTCCTTCCTTCCTTCCTTCCTTCCTTCCTTCCTTCCTTCCTTTCCTTTCTTTTC
>LOJH01047637.1:0-12703 GCA_001685095.1 Ellobius talpinus
ACAATGGAGTACTACACAGCAGAAAAAAATAATGATATCTTGAAATTTGCAGGCTAGAAAACATCATATTAAGTGAGGAAACCCAGACCCAGAAAGATAAATATCACATGTACTCACTCATAACTGGCTTTTAGATATAAAGTAAAGAAAACCAGCCTACAACTCAAAATTCCAGAGAACCTAGACAACAATGAGGACCCTAAGAGAGACATACATGGATCTAATCTACATGGGAAGTAGAAAAAGACAAGATCTCCTAAGTAAACTGGGAGCATGGGAACCATGGGAGAGGGTAGAAGAGGAAGGGGAGGGGAGAGGGAGGGAAGCGAGAAAAATATAGAGCTCAATAAAATCAATAAAAAAGAGCCCTGCTTGCACTTTTTAGATTTTTTTAACTTGATCTGTTTCTTTTTAATGTTGTTTGTTTTTATATCCTTTCATTTGTCAATATTTCTAATCCTTTTAAGTGCTCAAAACTTTTCTGTAGATTTTAAGTTTTCTGTCAGTCACAGATATGTGTGGATAATGAAATCCTTGCTCAGGTTGAATTTTATCTCATCTAAGTGCACTGGCTGCAGCTGATAATGTGATATTGGCTACACATGGCATGCTTGGTTTAACGAGCCCTTAGTGAGACTTTAAAAACATGTTCACTTTTACCCTTTAGTATAGTACTTGAGGTGCGCTCTCTGTAGACACACCCAGTTGAGGTAGGGAAGCATTTTTCTATTCAAAACTACTTTATTTTAAAAAGTGTCAATATTAAATCATATTAAGTTCCTATCTTTGTATATCTTTCCAAAGATTTTTATGGGTATGTATGGTGGGGGGTAAGCAGGTGTTCCCCAGTACATGTGAGTATGGAGGCCAGAGATTGCCTTTGGGAACTTCACCGCCACCCCTTAATTGTTGAGACAAGGTCTCTTGGTGAAAATGGAACTCATCACTCCTGCTAGACTGGCTGGCTTATGAGCCCTTGGTATCCACTCATTCCCCCTCCTCCCACCTACAGGGTTAAATCTGAATTTACCTTATCTGCAGTTAGAAGTTATCCTCTATTTTATAATTGTAGTCACAGGTCACATAACAGTTCAGTCAGCAACAGACTGCTTATCCCACAATGGACCCCTAGGATTACAGACAAGCTGAATTCCTTGTGACATTGTAACCATTATATTGTCATATTCCAGGCATTATGTGGGGATAATACATTGTGCTGCCACTCATACCAAGGTGCATTACAAACAATGTGTACAGTAACTACACCACAGAATGTGATAACACTGACCACAAATGGCTGTTGCTTTCTTACTAGATTATACTTCTTATTGTTAACGTAGCTCAGACTCCTGCTTATTGAAGAAAAAGCTTGCTGTGAAACACTGTCTAGTTTTATACTTGCTCCATCTTTGCATATATCACATTTACTGTGCCCCTAGATTGTGTCAGGAGGCCTCATAGAGTGACTGACATACTGTGGCACAAAGGAACACCAGAAGGAAGTCAAAGTTGTCAGCAAGACAACTTGTACATTTGCCAAAAAAAAATGTGTAATAGCTCACACCTTGTTAGCATGTAAGCCAGCCATGGAAGGTGGCTGAGTTTTAATCCTGAAGCAGGGTGATGATGGCATCTCATCCCATTGGTTGGAGCTCTACTTTATAGTCTAAATTGATTGGCTAATTCATAATCAGAGCCCAAAGGGAAGGATGTGATTGAGGTAAGCCATAAGAATGTCTGTTAGTCAAGAATAATCTTGCAAGAACACAGGGAAAGTATCTGTCATACCACCCAGCAGCCCTGTTGGAATTGCATTGCTTTGTCTCAGAATGACAAGTGCATCTAAGAACCTAAAAGGCATAGGTGCTCACTGGTGCTGGTAAGGAGAAGGGGCTGTAGCTCTAGCTGGTAGGTAGAGAGTTTGACTGGCATTCATATGGCCCTGGTTTAATCCCCACATTTCAAAGAGAAAGAAAAGGTCTTTCTCTTTCAAGCACTAGATGTAATGAGGTAATGTATCTAAAGTTTATAATTAGCATTTATATGAAGTTTTTAATTTAAGAATTATATAAATACTACATGCAGTATTTGTTTCAAAGTTTGACACTTTCCAGCCTCTGCTCCTTTTTCTCTGAAATTAAAACTCGTATTTAATCAGTTTTTTTTAATTTAATAGCTTAGAGTTTCTTGGAACACAAATACCATGTCAGGACAAAGTATGTTACAGTGCTAATGTCAATGAGAACAATGGAGGGATTCAAAAGGAAGCTTTTGTAGTTTTGAACTTTCTCTGAAGGCATATAGCATGTTGTATATAGAATAACCTTTTTAGAATGTAAAAAAGAAGAAGATTGTAGGACATCAGATAAAGCCAGTGGCTCGGGGGTAGATTTTTCTAATTGGTAATAGAAGTTAGGATGTTTTCCACATGGTATGATTTTTATGGTAAACAAAATGTAGTACCCTGTTTTGAACGTCAACTCCATTCAAGATTTTTCAGGAAAACAAGACCATTCTCAGTATTTCAGAGAGGAAGAGAAAATGAAGTGACAAAACAATAAGGGACTGAAGGGACAAAGTCAGGCGAAGACCTCAGTTCTCATGTGCCAGAAGCCTTTGAAGATCCAAGATGGGGGAACTGCTGTTAACTGACACTGGTCATTACAGCTTCCTGAACCTCTCGGGGGCTGTTTCCCAGGACATAACTGAAAGAAACTTCTCCCTAGCTTTTTGGTCCTTAAAGCACTTCATATTGTTAAAAATTGCTCAACACCCTAAAAAACTTTTGTTTCTATACACTGTATCTCTTGATATTTATTACATTAAAAATAAAAAGAAATGTTGGAGTCTTAAGACTCTGCAAGTAGACATTCCCTCAGCCATGAGATTAAGAAGTTCATTGCAGGTCAGTTGTAGCTTTGGGAAAATTCCACCGTGTGATCATGAGGGAATGGGTATAGAAAAGGGTCAGTGATGTGTTAATATGGTCATAATGGGTTTGACCTTGTGGTATTCCTAAAAGGGTCTCGGTTACTTGGGTTTCTGAATCAGCCTTAAGTACTTCTGGTCTAAGGCAACTGAGGAGTCTCTTGTCTTTTGGTGCCCACGTGCCTCCCTTCTGCTGGAGATGGGGCAATAATTTGGCTTCTATGTCTCACACACGGTAGTCCTCACTGAGCCATCCAACAAGAACCCAACTGGCAGAGATTTTATAGGTATAGAATATGCCAAGCATGCATGGGCTGTAATATACCGAAAAAATATGAGGCTAATAGAAGCACCATCCTGAACAGGCAATGAATAAGCCAGTGTACCTTATCAAACATCTATGAAAATCTGCCCAGTTGATGATTCTGCATACACACAGAGTGAAAATTATCATGCTATTTCCTGAACTCCATACCTTTTTCTAATAACCGCCGCCTCCTCCCAGTCAAGAACAGGAAAACAAATAAGAACCAACTTCATCTTTGGCTACTTTCTCCCAAACTTTTCAATATGTTTATCCTAAAATTTGTGCATGTAAGCATTCACACACATACACACACACACACATCAGAATTTCTGGCATCTACTTAGAGGTTGGCAAAGTGTGGTTCTCTTCATGGGATTCCTGGCATCAGGGGACTCAGAACATTTGCATGTTTACTCACCGTGGATCCGGCCTTGGGAAGAAAACTACTTAAGTATTACCCAAATGTGTAGAGTGATGTTTATCTAAGTTTTAAACAGTGTAAGTTTAATAAAGCGAGGACTTCATAAGTAACTATTATACCTTCTATAAAGAATATTTAGTCATTTAGCTTTTGAGGCAAGGTCTTACTGTCTAGTCCTGACTGACTTGAAATTCTTCATGTAGACTAGGCTGACTTCAAACTCACAATGCTTCACCTGTCTCTGCCTCCCATGTGATAGGATTAAAGGTCACACCACTATGCAGGCCTGAGACTGTTTTAAAAGATAAATATTACTAGGTATGCATGATCTACATTGAAAGATAAATAAGACAGATAATGAATATACTTATATTTTATGAACAGTATCGTTAGTTGTCTGGTAAGCGCTTTTCTATGTGAGAGTTTAGAAACTTCTGTTTAATTTCAATTTTCAGTAAAATCTTAGAAGTCATTTCAAGTATACTTTGGCAACCCATCAGTTTTGACAGGAAAGTATAAACTTGAGCCTTCTCGCTTGATTTTGTCTTGTGGTGTAAATCTGAGAACAGCATTTTTGTTTTTTCTTAAGTGAAAAGCACATTCAAAACTACTGAAAGAGCCAAAACTCCTCCCTTAGCCTTCCTATTGTCATATTCTCTTCCTTGCTCTCTATTAACAGGTTTGGTAAAAATAAGAAAGCACTTAGGTCTTATTGATTCTTGGACTTGTTTGTGAATTATCCTTTAATTATATGTGATCCATAATTAGAAGTGCTTTTGCATACATAATATATTTGACTTCTTTAAACCTCAAAACGTGAAGAAGCAGATACTCATATATACACAGTGTTCTTAAGTTCCCTCTCCACATGGATGTACAATCCAAATGAGCTTATACAACTGAACAAAAATAAATCATGTTTATTTTTTTCCATCTGCACTTTAGAAAGAGAATGTGCAGAAGTATAAACGTTCAGAAACAGGAATTTGCCAAAGTTTAGCACACATGCCTGAATATAAGATGAGGTTCTTTTCCCCCATGAAAGGTGTTCTTTAGGAAAGAGAGAGTTAGCCTACTCTTGGACCCTCACCAGTCTCTAATGGTAAAAGGAGAAGATAGTCTTAGTTACTGTGTGCTGTTTACCAAAGATGACATTGGCTAAACGATCTCAATCAATCTTGCTTTCATGTGTTTATGTAAGTCACCTGGCAAATTTATCTCAAACACTTAAGTAGAGATTTAGCATTCATTTCTGGGAATATGGGCTCACAATGGTAAACACCAAGTATTATAGTAAACTCAACATTATTCAAACAAGCAATAGTCTCAACAAAGTTGGATGGAAGTGTCTTTTAGAAATGGTTTGGATAGCCTAGTATCTCTACTAACGTCCACAAAGGGGTAGAAGCAATTGCAGAATGTTCCTTTGTAATGTTTGTACAGTATGACATTTAAATGGTTTGTATATGAATTTTAAGGAGACATGTACTCTGGGACATGTAATATCATTCGTGATAACAATTCTAGATGCTCACTGGTCTGTACTAGTAAGACTTCCTTTCTGAGTGACTCTTCTCTAAGAGGTGCTTGGTGTTGCAGGCTTTGTCTTCTGACCCCTCCATGTTTAACACCCAGCCTTCAGAGCTGCCCTAAGAGAAGAGACAGGACAAAGGAACAATTCCTCTGCTATTCTGTTGCCAGGATGAAAGATGGTGGGTAGCAATTTCAGATGGTGGCTGGCTAAATTCCAGTCATTTGGACTAAACTTCACTACAGGGAAAGCTAAAACAACTTAACATCTGTAGCCCAAGGAGAAAAACGCAGTTAGTAAGCAAAGAATGTCTCTACCACAGCATCTTCAACCATATTAGTTTGTTGTCGTTGTTGTTATTGTTTTTCAAGACACCATGACCACAGCAACTCTTATAAAGGAAAACATTTAATTGGGACTAGCTTAAAGTTCAGAAGATTAGTCCATTATCATCATGGCAGGATGAGGTGCTGGAGAAGTAGCTGAGAGTTTTACATCTGGATAGGCAGGCAACAAGAAGAGAGAATGATGCCGGGTCTGACTTGGGCTTCTGAAACCCCAGTAACACACTCCCCCCCCAAAAAAGGCCATACCTCCCAATACTGCCACTCCCTATGAGCCTATGAGGGCCAGTTTCATTCAAACCAGCAAAGTTCCCACAACTGGTGAGTGGTAACTGGGTCTGTGAGGTCCCAGGCCCACCTGAGCTCTGCTTGTATTTACCGTGCTGCTGGTAGTGATCCAGTATTAAAGTGTCTACATGCATATTCTACAGCCACCGAGAAAGGCCATGTTTCCTCTTCTTGGCTGGCAGCCTGTGCCCTCTGCCAACCACTTCGGGGTTATAAAGACAGAGAGATTTGCCGTTCTGTGCCAACAATTCTTTGATGCAGGTTCTGTTCCTTCTGGGCCTGGTGGTGTGCTTGAGCATCTTTTATTTTTCTCTTCAGATTTTTTTCTCTTGACCTAATGACACCCAAGACCTCATGTCCTATCAGTCTGTGACCATCACTTAGCCTTTTCTAGTGAGAATGTAATAAAAATAGGACTCTAGCAAAATACAGCACATGCCAGATTAAACATTTGAGATGTGATGTGGCCAAGCACTGGATAGAACTAACTAGAAGGGCATGTGAATTGGTGGAGAATTAGCGTGTCAGGGAGGAAAACCTTCTTTACCATCTGAGGTCAGTGGAGAATGGTCTCAGTTAAATTAACAAAACACAGATGAATAGGGAAGAAGAGGAGTTCACCAAAAAGAAGTGCAACTTGGGCTTGAGAGATGTAAAACATCTCTACTGGTGAAGCCCTTGCCATGCAGTTATGAGGACCAGCATTTAGATTACCGGCAACCAGCAGCCAGGTAAATGCCAGACAAGCAAGGTGCACTTGTAAGCCAAGCACAGGGTCGGCAGGGACAGAGGAGCCCCACAGTGAGCTGCATGTCTACACAAGCCACCTCGAGAGTGATTGAGGAAAACATGGGATGCCAACCAACTTCAGGTCCTCACAAGCATTTGCTCGCACACATGTGAATACATGTGTTCATGCACAACACTCCCAAGAAAACATAAAATGCAAAAAGTGATGTACTTAGGAGCTTAGATGCCATTTTTAGCAAAGAAACTAGACTTGAACTTTAAGATAGGATGCATTGTAAGTGTCCCTTGGAAACACATGGGGAGCCTAATGGAAGGTAAGGGGTGTCTTAGTTGGGTGTCGATCTGCATTCTCAGTGCCAACTTTTCATAGCCAGTGACTAGGATTGCTCTCCAGTTCCAGGAATAGGAGGGAGTGAGGGGAGGAGCCACAGGAATCAGTCAGTGGCCTGGGTCTTGGTAGTGGTCAAATGAGGGATGACAGAGATCTCTTCTGTTTGGGTTTCATTTGGCTTCAGCTCAAAATATCTTAATTCCAAAGAGACTTTGGGGTGACATGGGTTGATCCCTTCAAGGCGTACTCAGATACCTGCTCCCTCACTTCAGTCAACCTTAGTTGCTTTCCTCTGGATGCTTACGTCCCCCAAACCCACTACCAACTTCAAATCATGTTCTGAGTATCTCCTCAGATGATCCTGCTGTAAATCAGGATCTTGGGGGGATTCGCTGTCTTAAATAAGTTAAAAAGGAACTTGATTATTTATCTATGCAGTTTCTGCTGTTCTCTGTATAAGGTAAGATGTCTTGCTTTATTCTTGGCTGAAATGAAGATAGATCTTTCCTTCCTTTCTTTCCTCCTGTTCTCCTGTTTTCCTTCTCTTTCAGCAACGGAATAAGTGCCTGTCCTTGGAAGGACTATCATCTGATTGGAGGGAAAAGGTATACAGAAGTCTGTGCATCTATAATGTAACATTGCAACAGTAAATGATGAAAAACTTAGTGTTGGTCATGGTGGCTCATGCCTGCCTGTAATGTGTTTAAGGCCTCTCTGGTTTGCATAGTAAGACCCTGTATCAAGTGAACAAAACAGAGCACCAACCAATAGCAAAACAACAGAACCCCATATTGTGTTGGTCTGCAACAACACAGCGAAGTCTGAAGAGTCTATACAGAGTGGCAGTTTCATTCTCACAGTCTGGGGAAGGCCAAGGTGCTAACAGATTCAATGTCTAAAGACGCAAGCTCTTCTTCATGAATGGCACCTCCTTGCTGTGTCTTCATGTGGCCAGACGGACAAAGGGGAGAACAGGTACAGCGGGCTTCCTCAAGCCCTTTTGGAAAGGCACAAATCCCATAATAGTACCACTCTCCTGACTTGATCACACCACGAAGCTTTACTCCTTAAAACTGTTGTGTTGAGAACTAAGTTTCAGTACATGAACTTGAAGGTGATACATTCAAACTAGGGCATAAATTAAGAACAGTGTGAGGAACTGGGGATACCAAAAAGAGATGCTCTGCCCAGGTGGCATTTGATCAGGATCCTGAATGGATGGAGAGGGAAGGAGAAAGAGAAGGGAGAGAAAGGAGGAGAAAGGATTGAGTGTGTGGGTGGTTTATAGGATGGAGTGTAGTATTCTAGGTAATATGGATAAAAGGGCAAAGGTTGTAATGTATATTCTATCAGTAGATCAGAAACCAACCAGCATGTCTTGAGTGCAGGAGTCAGGGAAAGGGAAGCAGGCTGAAGACTAGACAGAAGCTTATAGACCAAGTAGAGCCTTTAAACTGGATTGGCGACTGCAGAGTGTTAGATCAGAGGCAGTGAACTAGAGTGACATGATTCGATTTTTATCCTGAGAGCATCCAAAAAAGAAAAAGTGGAAGAGAAGCCCTTGGTGCTTATGAGGCAGGCCCACTATTAGAAGCCAGTGTTGTTGAAACCCAACAGTGAATTAGATGGCAGTCCTGACCCAGAATATCTGCTTTAGCCATGGATCCAGCTTTATAACCAGCCAGATGGGGCTAAGGCCAGCAGGATGGAGTTTGGGTTTTGTGGGCATCTGTTGTCCTCCTAGTAATCCCCCAGTGCCTCTCTCTGCTTGCTCTCCTCCCTTCTTTTTCTCTAGTTTATATTTCTCATCCACTGAAGAAAATCATTATCTCTTTTGCTGTCCTCCAGCTTTGCTGAGGCATTATTGACCATTGAAAATCGTATTTATCATGTTGAATGTGGCACTTTGCTTTATGTAGGCATTGTTTACAAAGGAAGTAGTACAACTTGTTTTGTTTTCAAAGTACATTCAAGCTGTTCTCATAATTCCTTCTACAATGTTCCGTAATTAGAAAGGTAGTCCTCCAAATGCAATAGGCAAACAGAGACAATAGGAGAGGCAGAAAGGGCCTGTGTTTGATAGATACACACCTGCTTTGAACCTGGCTCTGTATACACGCTGCAGTTGAGTAATACGATCAGTCTCTTTGTGCAGAAAATGTGACCGCACCTCTCCGGGAAATAAGGGAGCCAATTAAAGAGACAATTATACTCAGAAGTAAGACTTAGGGGCTCCACGATTCCATTATTTTTCTACTTGATTTTATTGGATTTGGGAGATGCATGTTATCTGATCACGTAGTATTAAAAGGAGTAAATATGTTGTGTGCATTTTGACAGCTCCAGCACACAGCTTGGGTCAGAGATGCTATGTTTAGAGGGAGTCAATGAGTCTGTGCAATAAACGCCAAGTTAGTAAACTCTGACAGCAGGAAAATGTCCTTTCCAGGTTAGAGCCACCAACAGGAAGTCATCACTTTACTAAGAACTGGAGGTTTCTAGTCAGCTTGACTCTGAAGCTGGTGGATTCTGCCCAGGAGGATAGTCAGGGAGAGGACAGCAGGAGCCCAGAGGAATTTCTGAGCCCATTGTGCCTCTCTGCAGGGTCTTGGCCACTGTTTGCTTCTTGTTTTGTTGTTGCCTGAACAACTCCAGAGGAAAGCACAGGCAGTTTTCCAGGTCATCTGAAAGGGCATTAACTCATCTGAGTGAATGCTGCTCTCTCAAGGAGAAAAATCTCTTTATACCTCTTCTCACAGGGCCCCTCAGCATATCGTCATGATTGTGTTCTGCTTCCTGTCTGGCACAGAGATGATTCTGTTTGTGTATGCCCCTCATTAGCCCATCCCCTGCAACCCGGGTTTCTTCTCATCCTTGCTGCTCTTAAGCGCATTTGCTGTAGTCTGCCATGGCCTACTTTGATCTGTTCTTGTCCTCTTCTACTTCATAGGTAAAAATTATAATCCTCCAGTGCTGAAATTAGAAAGTGGTGTTTGTGGGAGGTGATGGTTGTGGGAACAGAGCCCTTATAAATGGGATTAGCACCTTCATAAAAGAGTCCCCCATCCCCAAGAACTCTTTTCCAGTCTACCCTGTGAAGGCAGAGAAGGGAGGCCCCTTGCAGAATCTGCAAATCTCCAGCACACTGGTCCTGATTCAGTGGCCCACACTTTAAGCCAGTACATTTTTGTTATTTAAACCACCTGGGATCATTTGATATATCAGCTTTAGCCACCTAACACAGGCACCCACAGAAGAACCTTTAAGCAGGCTTCAGGATCTAACTGTCCTAGGTTTTGTTTTCAATGTTGTTTGTGTTCATAGATTATATTCTCTAGAGTTACCATAAGAACACACTGTGAACTCAGGTGATGGTCTCATTTTCCTTAAAAACTGCAAGTGCAAAAGCAACGAGAAGCTAGGACTGGTTCCTCCTGAAGGCCAAGGGTGGGGAATCTCATTGGCCTTTCTGGTTTGCCTCTGAGTGGTCATGTCTTCCTTTTGTCCACTTCCTTTTGTATATGTTCCTGGTGTTCTGGGACTCGTGACTCATTTGAACTTGATGACCAACCTGTATGTGGTAGTTGTTCTTATCAGCTCTGTGCCTGGATGCCTGCCACAAACAATGTAAGAGTGCAAAGGTTTACTCTGGTTCATGGTTTCAGAGGATTCAATTCATGGTCTTGGTCCCATGTGCCTGGGCAGAAGAATATCATGGTGGCAGGAACGTGTAACAGAAGAGAGATGCTTTCTTATGGCATAGAGGAAGTCAAGAGTGATGCAGGAAAGACCCACAAGTAATAGACACCCAAGAACCCATCCTCGGTGACCTGCTTCTTTCAGTTAGACCCTACTCCTAAAGTCTCAGAACCTCCTAAAAAAGCGACCCCGCACTGAACATGTGAGCCCCTGGAGGACAGTTCATATTTAAACCATAACACACTATAAATACCCTATTCTAGGGGACTCTGGGTTAAGATTTCAGCATCAGAACTTTGTAGGAAACAGCTCAATGTATGATTGACATTTTTTCTCAAAGAAAGATGATGATATGATTTCCTTCAATTTATGTATATTTATAACTATAATAGTTTATATTTTATTTTGTAAATAAAGCATAGTTATTGTTTCCATTGAGGATGAATAACGGAGTGGGTTGAAGTCCATACTCTAAGGCTTAGGAGTCTGGCTCAGGAACAGAGAACTTGTCTAGCATGAATCAGCCCTTGGGTTTGATCCCCAACCTCCCCTTCAAAACCAAAATCTTTATTGTACTATTGATTCATATGGTCTTCAAGTATTTATTAGTTGGTTAAATTTTATGTTTATTTTAAAACATATTTTCATGAAGAGCTTACCATGGCCAACCATTTTCTAAGCACTTAACAGATTATTTAATATTTGTAACAACTTCAGGAAATAAATACAATTATTATCTTGGTTTAGGGGCAAGGAGTGTTACTGCTTAAAGCTACACAACTTGTAAGAAAAGAAGAAACACCAGGACTTGAATTCATGTACAGATTACACTGTGATTCTCTTTATATGCCCTCTATAGTCCTCAGATTTTGCTAATTGGTAACGTAATCACCACTTATCAAAGCTCGCTGTGGTGAGGAAATAAGACCAGGATGTGACTCAGTGGCAGAACGTTTCATACCTAGTATGTCTGAGACTGGCCTGGGCGGAAATGGCTCCTGCCTTTTCTTGCTGTTCCTGTAGAGAAAGGATCAAAGGACATGTTGGCTGCGGTATTAGGGAAAGATTGGAGTGTATAGAATTGTAAATTGGGGGTAGAAAACAGTAGATAATGGCATAATAAAGACACATGAAAAAGTGGGTTTTAAAAATTACTATTTTGGGTCTTTAAATAGTTGTTTTGTCCCTTGTTTTCTAGAAAGGTGAAAAGCTCTTGTTGAGAGTCACTTTACTGTTTTTATTTCATTTGGTCAGTGTCTGTTGCGGGTTGTTCTAAAGCAAAGCGAACTTATCTGGCTTTTCTTTGGCAGACGTATACCACGGATGACAACAGGTCTCCTCTGCAGGCCCTACTCATGCCCCTCGATATTTTTGCTAAAAAAATAATGTTTCCATATCATTCTGTGGTCCTTCAGTTCAGCATTAAAGTTTTATTGGGCGTTTGACCCATCTGATGCCTCTTGGGAGGAAGAGGCACTGGTGGAGCAGCTGCCACGCTGGGAACTGGTGTAAATCACTATGCCTGATGGCGAATCTGGAGCTCTGGTGTTTTTACTGACCCCATGAAGTGTCAGCTGAACCAAATTATAGCACTCAATATTAAAGGGAGCATGCACCTGAAGGAAGAACCCTCAGTTCCCATTCCCCCTTTATGGGCTTTCCAGTATGGCCAGCTCTGAATCAAAGGGCATGCATGCCCTCCTCTAAGAACAAACCAACAAAGCATGCTTTTTATCCAAAATCCAGGCTGTTTCTAGAGCTCTCTGAGCAAGCTGCAACATGAGGTAGCGCTGCCAGCATAAATATGAATGAGACAGTTGGTGTCCTCTGCATGCCTCTTTCGGAAGGAAGACAAAAGCTCAAGATTCCCAAGGGGTGGGAATAATTTATAAGAAGAGCATCAGGGAGCTCTGTAGGAGGGGTGGGAGCAGGGTTGGGAGCACAGCTGAGCTGAGGAGAGCAGCTAAGGCTGAGAAGTCTTGAAAAGGGGCGGCTTTACATAAGTAAGAACAAGAGCTAGGATGGGTGGTGGTGGCGCACACCTTTGATTCCAGCACTTGGGAGGCAGAGGCAGGGGGATCTCTGTGAGTTTGAGGCCAGCCTG
>LOJH01047638.1:0-13177 GCA_001685095.1 Ellobius talpinus
AACCATAATTTTAATAGAAATTTTTGTTTTTAACATAATTGTCATAACAATTTTAGGTAGTTGCCTCACCAAGCCAAATCTATGAGCGGCCCTGCCTTCCTGCCAGTAGTTTCAGTGTATGTTTGCCTACTCTTGGCTAGTTGGAAAAAGTGACTGGCATTTTCCCCCTTTCTCAAACTCAGCAACAAAAGGTCTAGCACCCTATAAACCAGGGCCTTGACTCAGTAAAGTTAGTGACAGCTGTCTTGTATAAAAACCAAGTCAACTGACTAGTGAGCATTGTTTTTTTTGTTGTTGTTGTTTAATGCGGATGAGTGTTTTGCCTGTATGCATGCGTGGTGCCTGTGGAGGCTGGAAGAGGATATTGGACCCCCTGGAACTAGAGTTCAGCCAGTTGTAAACTCCCATGTGGGTGCTGCAGATTAAATAAACACTGGTCTTCTGCAAATGCTCATAGCCATCTCTCCAGCTCCTCATGACCATATTCTGAAAGTGAATATTTGAACTTGTAGCCCTCTCTGTAGATAAATGACTATCACTCACACTATGTGCTGTCTTATGCTTTAGAGGTCAGCTAGTCTGGCAAGGAAAGTAATAGACTTCTCCTTCCAGCTGTTTTGCTTTGTTTAGTAGGAAGTAGAGCCTTTGGGTCTCTGGAACTATGTGGGTATTTTTCCTCCTGACCTTACAGTTTCCAGTGACAAGATCTCTCTCCATCCTCTGCTCCTAGGTGATGACACACCTCCATGTGATTGAAGAAAGAAGGAACCAAAGCCTTTCTCTGTTGTACAAAGTTCCTTATGTGGCTCAAGAAATTCAGGAGGAAATCGGTGAGTACTAATTATATCAAGGCCAGACTGGACTTTTTTGGTGAGGCTCAGGAGTGATGGCGGGTAGAATGAAATAAATAAAGAGTAAGCAAGGCTGGTGAGGCAGGCATTAGCACACCATGGTTTCAGAAAGTCTAGAATTAACTGGAGGTTTCCATGACAAGACTGAGGAGTCTCCAAAGACAGATGTACTGGCCTGGAGCCACGGAGCTTTGAATTTCATTGACCTTCACTCTTTCTAGCGGAAGAAACTCAAGCGTGTGAAATTGCAGGGGCCTGGGACATTTCCTGTTACCAGTTTACCCTGTATATCATTCTGTCAACTGCTCAGTGTTCCAGGGCAAAATGGTTTACTAGTAAACAATATCTGCTTGAATTTTTGTTAATAGTAGCAAAGATGCAGATAGTGAAATCATCCAATAGGCGTGAAGTTGCAGTTATGTGTGATGACTTATCTAGAGATGGACCACGGGTCCTATAAAGTTGGACAGTGGGCAGGAGGTAGATCTAGGCAGGAGTTAGGCAGGCAGTGGGTCAGATTGGGTCTATTGCCTGGTCTTGACAAGAATTGACCTATTTCAGAGTGCTGGTCATGTGCCTAGTCATGCTTCTTAAATGCTGCTTATCTGCTCCCTGTTGTGTTTTTGTTAGATGAACTCCTTCAGGAACAGCGAGCAGACATGGACCAGTTCACCTCCTCCATCTCAGAGAGCACTGTGGATGTCCGGGTGAGCTCTGAGGAGAGTGAGGAGATCCCGCCGTTCCACCCTTTCCATCCCTTCCCATCTCTGTCTGAGAATGAAGGTATGTATGGTCCTCAGAGCCATCCCTAGGAGCAGAGGAGAGGAGAATGATATTAGAAAATTGGAATACATTTTTTAAAAATCTGGTTGAGTTGGGAAGGTTGTGTCATGTAAGAGGGCAGAGAAAGGGAAGGCATGGATCTCCCAAGCACCTGTTGTGTTTGGGCAAGTAATACACTTTGATATCAGGGAAATCAGAAACATTTCTCACGTTTAGTAGATTTCTTACACTTTATAGCAAGCTGTCTCTGTGGTGTCCCTTTGGGTTATAGGACATCATTGTCTTTCCTAACAGTCTGGGGAGGCAGACTGGGGGAGAGGCTGAAGAAGTGCCCAGGCTCAGGGTCATGTTTCTGATGTCAGTTGGATGAGAAACTATATCCTTTGATTCCCAAGCATGTTTTCCTTTATTCTCTTGCTGGTTCTCAGGATCTAAAATTATGAATCTGTACCAAAAATAAACAAGCTGCTGAGACTTGTGCCCTAAGACTAGTTTGCATAATCAGCTTCTATTTCCTGCTGCTGCTGCTGCTGGTGGTAAGGGTGGTAATGATAAAAATGGCCCCTGGCTTTGGAGTCTTAATTCTGTGCCACCTTTAGTTAAGCATTGGACTTGGATGCATTTCATTCAGCCCTCAGAGCACTCTTTGAAGGTAGATACTGTGGGTATCTCTTGTGGAGATTCTGAGATTTGAGCAGATTAAATACTTGTCCAGGGTGTCAGGTAGCTTAGATTCTAAGTAGAACTGGATCCACACTGACAGTTCAGTTCCCACAGCTTCTGGGATGCAGTCACATAACTGATTAGATACAGTAGCCTAGTGCAGCTAGCTACCAGACTAGTGGGAAGGAAGATGTGCATCCAACCCCGCCTTTAGAGTTTAACAAAAACGTTAGCTCAGAGGTTCAGCTGCAGTGCTCCTGAATACTCAGGAGACTCGGGGTTGAAGTGGTCACCCCTTCCTAGCTCTCACTCCACAGATCCCAAAGCTCCGTGAGGCTGTGGGGCGGCCACACATGGCAGCTTCTCTAGGCTTTTGTTTGGGATTGGGGCATTATGGGCAAAGCTCAACCTAATAGTACCTTGTCTCTTTGTCAACGAACCACAATCAGTACTAACTTCATTTTTTTTGCTGTTTTCTAAAAATAATAGTAGGTTGTGGGGTAAACTAAATAATACGGGATTCTTCCAAAATTTTTCTTAAAAGGTCCAATCCTGACTTCCCACTTATCTCTCTCATCAGGGATGGATGCATCTAGTGATTTCCTGTTTAGATTACTGTTGGCTTGTTTATGGGATATTATTTAAGGAAAAATGCCTTTTGTTCACGTTATAGAGAGGAACTTAGAAGGAAACCATTTTCTTTCTTAATCTCCTTTTGTGCTATTTTGTTTTTTATTGTTTTCCTTTCTGCTAGACACTCAGCCGGAGTTGTACCACCCAATGAAAAAAGGTTGGTTTATCAAGATGTTCCCTTAAGACCTCCATTCCTTTTCACTTCCCCAGTGTGTTGGAAGTTTCATTTTATGTTTCATACTACCATCTGATGTCCCCGCCTCATCTTCAGCCATGGCTGAGTGGAGCTAGAGTAGCCCTGCCTCCATGTTACTAACGAGCTCCCTGGCTTTCCTAGTGTGCAGAGTCTAGTCACTGTGTGACCACCCAAACTTGGCTTTGGGGATTCCCAAGAAACAGACGCTTTCTTTGTCTGGGTAAATGTCAAAAAAGTATGTCAGTTTAACAAAATTGCTGTGTATAGCTAGTCTATATGAGATTGTGTTTAATTTTTACAGTCAGATAGACTGTAAATGTCCCTCTCTTTTTCCATTACTATTACCAGTTGCCCTCTCCCCCTTTTAGCTGTCTTTACCATCCATTTGTGCCACTTGTCTCATGCTCCTGAGTTGCAGTATTCCTTAAACACAGCATGCTCCTGCTGAGAGAGGTAGAAACAGGTGGGCTGTAGGTGCAGCGAGTCCCCAGTCTTCAAAGACAGTGTGTACTGTAGAAAGCCCTATGCTAACTGCATTATCATCATGTTTACCCACCAAATCCCTCTTGGGCAGGATTTTTTTTCTCAGTTTTATAATTAAGCAGTTGAAAAGGTCACTCAGGTATTGCATCCTAAGTTGGCAAGATTAATAAGTAGAGGATCGAGGTCTGGACCCAAGACTGTCTTCACAGCCCACGTGGTTTCTGCTGCGTGAGTTGCTAGTGACAGCTGAAAAACCCCCAAGTGGTAGATAGTTCCCTCTCTTGAGTCATTGGCAGCAGCGCTTGTTCTTTATGTATTTTATGAACTTACTCTCTTAGCGTTGGTAGTCTGGTCATGGGCGGACTAAGTGAGAGTCCCTGGCTCAGAAGCTGGTGTCATATTTTATTCATATGTCATATTTTATTCTTAGAATCAGTAAGTAGGATCTAACTTCTGAGTTTCTTTGCATGTTAGTGTTATTCAGCTGTGTCTCTTCTTCTGCAAGTCACTATGCTAACATTCCTCACAATTGTATGTCTTAGGTGTTAAGCCTGCCTGACTTTTGCTTTTCTACTTAAAAAAAAATGTGTTGGGACAATATAGCTACTAACTTTGGTCTCTTGAAGTCGCTTGTGTGCATTATGAAACCAAAGTGAGCTTAGTCAGTGTTAAAAAAGAGCCACGGGATATAACACTGAAAAGCCTTAGACTAGCCTGGACCAAGGCCAACCTTTAGATGAGCTGGTTCAGTGTCTCTTTGCATTCTGAGAATCTTTCCTTTTATGACTTAAAATTATAGAGTTTGAGGTGGGAGAAACTCAGGATTAGAATTTAGTAGTCTTGATTATGAGCATCCGTGCTAAATAAGTCAGTGCCTTTCTAGATCCCCTCTTCCTTGAATAGTAGACAGGCAGGGTTGTTTTTATTTGAGACACCAGAGCCAGCCTTGATTTAACTGCTATCAAGTTGTGCTTTTCTTTTGAAGGGAACGCTTTAGAGAAAGATTGCATCACTTTGGCTGCAGTGTAATGTGTTAAAAATTTAACTAGGCCACAAGTTCAGTAGCCACATGGCCATTATTAATCTCCTGTTGGTCTATGTTAAGAAAACAAGTCAAGTTGTGAATGAAAAACTTCTCTATGGCTCGGCTTGACATTATTGCCTGCCTTTGGCAGTTCCTGGACAGCAGTGCTGAATGTAACTCCCATTGGAATCTACTCACTAGCATGTCAAGTTGGTTACCAAGTCTCTATAAAAGGTTCGAATCATAGATATATGCAAACTAAATATGTTGTTATTAATAAGAAGCTTGTGATAGCTAGGAAGCATATGCTTGAAAGTAAAACTAAAAAGGATTTTTCTATGTCTGTGCTGAGCCCAGATATGCTGTGTATTTGGGTGCTGTCATATTGGTTGCCACACACGAATGATGTTGGCTCAAACCATTTCTGACCTTGGAAAAAAGACAGTTACTATTCTTGCTCTTTCTACCTTGATTAAAATTCTTTCTGTTGATGAACTGCTTTCTTCCTGCTCACCTGGGGTTACTATTTAGGATCCAAATCTGAGGGATAAAACATCCAGTGAGAGACAAGGGGGATAGATGATTACAAAACGATTTTAAATGCTACAACCTGGAAATGTCTTCCTAGAGACCCTGAAACTTGAAGGGCAAAGAGAGGACTTGAGGGTGGAAGGTGGCAAAGGTTGATATTTGAAGTAGAAATAATTTCTTGTGGAGAAAACTATTCTGCTCAAAGCACACATACAGGTAGCAGTCTTTCATCTGTGCAGTAGAATCTGGGTACCAAAGAATTGTGCTGTTGGGTAGCTAGTGCTCATTAGTCATATGTAAGGGTTGGAACATGTTTTCCATCCTGGAGCTCCCCCAGACTCAGCTTCTCCAAAGGTTTGCATTCCACCCCTTCAGGTGGGAGACCAGTAAGCACCCTGTCTCCTTCATCAGTCCTTTGCAATGCTTGTACCATTCATCCTTGCAAAGCACAGTGCATCCTCAAACATGCCAATGCAGCGGCATAGGGAGTCGTGGGGAGTGTTTGTGAGAAGCTCTCTGGCCCAGTCAGGGATTTGCTGCTTCTGAGAGACTGGCCTGAGGTGGGCTGCCTAGAAACTCAGCTGTGAACATTTTCTACACAGGATCTGGAATTGGAATGGCAGAGCAAGACGGGGGACTGATTGGTGCAGAAGAAAAAGTGATTAACAGTAAGAATAAAATGGATGAAAATATGGTGAGTCATTTGCATAGCACATTTCCTTTTGTACCCTGGAGCAAGTGGCATGGTGGCTAGTACTTCCAGGTTAATGTGTGTGCCAGTTTTTCACATGGTAGAAGAAAAGGACCCAGCTGCTCCCAAAGGTTGCTTTTTTCTGATTAGCATTTGCATGAGAGAACCAGTGAAGCTGTTTTTTTCTTAAGTAGTTTACCTTTTACTATACGGTAGGAAACTCATGTACAGCTAAAGATATAATTAACATTGGAGGCTGTTTTCAAGTAAGTAAAAACTTAAGTGGAAAACTGAATAAAATTGAGCTTTTTGTTGTTTTTCTTACACTGCTGTTCTTACTCTTGCATTCTTGTGTTTTCTGACTACTTACATTTTTTGGCTGCTCAGCTAAATTTGATTTTTTTCTTTTTAAATTTTTAAATCTGGGGGGGAGTGTGTGGTCACGTGCTTGCCATGGTGTGCGTGCAGAGATCAGAGGAGTCATTTCTCCTTCTGTATAGATCCCTGGGACCAAACTGAAATTGTCAAGTTTGGTGGCAAGCATTTTTACGTGCTGAGCTGTCTGGCTGACCTGAGTTGTAGTGTAGTTTGTAAGTTGTCTGTCCTGCGCTTTGTCTCTGCCACCGTTACTTTGTGGGAAGTTCAGGTAAAGAATCTGACTGGAGCCGGGCAAGTGGCTCATGCCTTTAATCCCAGCACTTGGGAGGCAGAGGCAAGTAGATCATAAGTCCAAGGAAAAGCCTGGTCTACAAAGTGAGTTCCAGGACAGCCAGGACTACACAGAGAAATCCTGTCTCATACTCCTCCCCCAAAAGAAAAAAGAGCCTAACTGGACTGGCCACCACGCAGCACCTTTGCCCACACTTACCCCCTCCTTTGCCCACTTACCCCCTCCTTTGCCCACTTACCCCCTCCTCTGCCCACACTTCCCCCCTCCTCTGCCCACACTTCCCTCCTCCTTTGCCTACACTTCCCCCCTCCTTTGCCCACTTACCCCTCCTCTGCCCTTCCCTGCCCACTTCCCTCCTTTTGGAGGGTTGGCGAGTACATTTGGATCAGTGTGACTAAAGAAACAGCTTCCCAACACCATATGCAATAGAAAGTAAATGACATTTATGTTCATTTCTCTCCCATTCTCTGAGTAGATGCTAATAATTGTGACTATTTCAGGTCATTGACGAGACTCTGGATGTCAAAGAAATGATTTTCAATGCTGAGAGAGTTGGAGGCCTAGAAGAAGAGCCGGTATGTGTTTACTCTAGAATGGAAGGGCAGTGTTCATTCTTTTTTCTTTTGGTCATCTTAGTTCAATAGAGATAAAAGACACCTGGTACTAAGTTAATAAGGGACTTCTGTCCTGATTTCCCTCTTTTCTGAGTAAGAATGCAAAGAAATGAAAATTTCCTTGGAAGTTAGAAAAGTGGGCATCCTCCCTGATCTGGTTGATGTCATCAACAGAGTGGGATTGTTGGATGGCCTTGAGTTTTTTAAACAGGCTGAGAGGCTCATGGTCCTCCGTGGGTTCCTGAGTCAGGTTGCCAGGTGGTCCCTGGGACATTGTTTCTTATATGCTTTGTTGTTTTAGGAATCTGTGGGACCTTTGAGGGAGGACTTCAGTTTGAGCAGCAGTGCCCTTATTGGCTTGCTGGTTATTGCCGTGGCCATTGCTACCGTCATCGTTATCAGCCTGGTGATGCTGAGGAAGAGGCAATATGGCACTATCAGCCATGGGATTGTGGAGGTGAGGACTTTAGCCTAAGCTGATGAGGATC
This sequence comes from Ellobius talpinus, assembly GCA_001685095.1. Taxonomy (NCBI): domain Eukaryota; kingdom Metazoa; phylum Chordata; class Mammalia; order Rodentia; family Cricetidae; genus Ellobius; species Ellobius talpinus. The sequence goes on from LOJH01047638.1 coordinate 7,628, forward strand.
TGCACTATCAATGGGGCGGGGTGAGTGGTTAGGACTGGATCTATATGGAATTTAAAGATCTGGACTTACCTTTTGCTGGGCATGCTGCCATCATCGATTACATAGCTCATTAGATTATTAGGTTACATTTGGAGATCAGCCATCGCTGAGTTGTGAGTGTCACCAACTTTCAACATCCATTTGGGTTTTAATCAGTTAAATGGTTCAATATCAGAAGTTCATAACATTTTATGCTTCGGAAAGTAGAATAATACTCTATCCTTGGTGTGTTTCTTTCTCTCTGTGTGTGCGTGCGCACACACGCATGCATACTTGTTTCTGTTGGTGGGATCAAACCAGAAACCTTGCGTGTGCAGGCACATGCTCTTTCATACTCTCAGACGTGTATCTGTTTCGTACGGGTTGGGGATGGGAACAAAACAACTAAAGCAGGCTGTCCTGTCCTGTCTCTGCTGGTTAGGTAATAACCATAATTGGAGTAGTTTGCTGCTCGTTCTTTTGAGTGGATGGTGGTGGATGGTGGAAACTGTTTCTTGCTCTTCAGCTACATAATACACTAAGGATTACGATGCACTGTTGAAGAATACTGTAGACACGCAAGCCTGGCTCCAGCTGGAGCGATCCAAAACTGGAAATGACTACAGACCATCTGGCTGGCCCCTTTCCTTATTTCATAGCTGAACATGACAGGACTTGCTTCCACTATCCCAAAAACTAAGTGTTGGTCACTTGTCACTGTGGCTTTCAAGAAGCTGGTTCTTTAAACTAGTTCAGCAACTGTGTCTCAGTGCACCCAGTTCCTCTGAAGTTTCTCAGCAGCCTGAAAAAAAGGGAATACTGCCTTTTTACTTTTAAAAGCAAATCATAAAACCAGCACAGCAAAAAAAGTCAGAACCTAAAGAACTGACTTATGTAATGGGGATAGCCTCTGTAATGGGCTGTCATTTTAAATTACTCTTTTTTTGGGGGGGTGTACATGATTTGCATATAGAAATCCAAGGAGATTTAGAAGTCTTTTTCCTTCCATGTGGATCCCAAGGACCAAACTGAAATTATCCAATTTGTCAGTGGTCTGTTCTCTCATTTGGACCAGGCTTTCAGAGCTTCACTTTAGAGAAGCATTACCTCTCACCTCTTCCTTTCTCCCCTTCCCTGTGGCCTTGATACCAGGTCTTGTTTGCTCTGTCCAGTAAAAAAGGATGCTGGGCTGGCAAGATTGGACAGCAAATAGCCTGACATCCTGAGGCTCTGCACAGCTCTCCAGTATACCACAGTGACCTGTAGCCTTTGTTCCTACAGGTTGATCCGATGCTCACCCCAGAAGAGCGTCACCTGAACAAGATGCAGAACCATGGTTATGAGAACCCAACCTACAAGTACCTGGAGCAGATGCAGATTTAAGGACAGGATGTGTGTGACACCTTGGCTGGAGGCTGGTACAGGTGGGCCAGAAGAGGTTCAGCATTTGTGCCTGACTGCTGACCACCAGTGGTGCCAGAAGGCCCCATCGTACATCCTGCTCTCCTGGATTGTTAAGACTATAAAGTACTACTGTAGGATTGCAATTTCCATTCTTTTAAATGGGTAAAAAAATGTTAATATAACAATATATGATATATAAACCTTAAGTGAAATGAAAAAAATGATCTATTACAGATATCTGATGGATGTAGTTTTCTTTTTTAAATTAGAAATGCCACTTCTATTGTATTGTCTCACACATGCTCTATATAAATGGGAAATGTTGATTTTTCGATGATAGACTATATACACAGATTGTTCACCTTACGTCAGTCAGTTCTTTCGGCTCATTTGCTGTGCTGGTTCTATAATTTGTTTTTAATGTAAAAAGCAGTATTCCCTTTTTCAGGTTACTAAGAAACTTAAGTGGAACAGAAGTGCATTGTGATACAGTTACTGAGCTATTTTAAAGGTATAGTTTCTTTGGAATCCTGTTTCCCGTGCTGGTGTCTGGGTGCTTCTGGACCAGCTGTCACCAAGCAGGCCTAAGGCACCTTGAGCTAGCCCAGTGCATACAAAGATCCACTGTGCTTTCCTTCAAATCCAGTTCTTCCTCAGCAACTAGCCTGTAGTTACTATGTCCTGTTCTTCCACTCCTGATTACTGTACCTTTCGCTGTCCTCTTTACCAAGTGTGTCCTGATGTGCAGCACCTCCTCTTTGGACAGCTCCCTCCAGTGCACTGACCTCTGCTCTCCTTTGTGCCTCACTCCACTCCCCCCATTCTCCCAGCCCCTTTGCTCTTCACTCAGAGAATACCATAATAAATACGTGGCTGAGGGCCTAGGAGGGCTCACAGGAAGCTTCTTTATATGAAAAGAGAATGTTCTGGGTTGTATGTGAAACTGGATCTGTAGACACTGGAAATCTTTGTTCCCGTCACATGAATTGCAATGCTTGTGTATCTGAATTGATACTCATCACCTTTGGACTTTGTTGTTTTACTCTCAAGGTTCTGGTAACCTGTTGTGGGTTTTCTTTTGGTTTTGGTTTGTTTGGCGGTTTTGTTTTGTTGTTGTTGTTGTTGTGTTTTGTATTTTTCTGTGATTTTTCTCCTCCATTCCTCCCTCCCCCTTGGCCCTAGCCATGCCTCTTCCCACTCACTATGCACAGATTGAAACTTCACCTACAAACTTCTTAGTATGATCTGTGGAGAATGTACAGAACCCGACCACATCAATAAACACTTCAACTTCCCCTGAGTGCCTGTGTTACTGACCATGGCATTGTTCTTCGATGATGGGGCTTTCTGGTCCTGCTTTGGAGACTGAAGGGCATCTTCTGTAAAGAATTATAGCCTGCATTACAGAGGCCATATTAAGTAAGTCAAACCAAGAGCTTCATTTTCACTCAAAGAAGAAGAAAGTGGTTGAAGAGATGGCTGAGCAGTTAAGAGCACTAGCTGCTCTTCCAGAGGACCCAGGTTGGGTTCTCAGCATCTGCGTGGCAGCTCACAACTATCTGTAAGTAGTTCCAGGGGATCTGACACCCTCTTCTGGCCTCCATGAGCTTCAGGCACATGTGGTATGTTACATACAAGCAGGCAAAAACACTCATGCACATAAAATAGTTTTACCCCAGTCAAGAAAGCTGGGTGTTGTGGCTCTAATCTCAGCACTTGGTACTGTTGAGTTGAAGGCCAGCCTTGACCACATTGCAGGACCCTAACTGGGGAGCAAAGTCAGACTGTCAATACTGACCAGAAAATATTTAGCTTTTGTTTCTAAGTTTAAGTAATTTGCCACTAGGAGGCCCCCTCTGCTAATTGCTTACGTGTTAAACTGCTTACAGGGCTTTGTGCCCAAGCACTGTTAGCGCCCAGTTTTTAATGCTTGTCAATACATGGAATACATTGACTCCATGGAGTGGTCAATACATGTTATGATACATGTGGTTATTAGGGTCATACTGCATATGTCTGCATGCAGGCACACATGTGAGCAATCTTTCTTGGGACGCTGGGATAGGGAGTGGCCATTGTATGAGTTATAAGCCAGGAAGCACCTTGGGTGAGTCAGTACTCTAGTTCTCTGTAACAGTCAACACCTTCTGGCTGCCTCTCCTATGATGTCCCCTTAGTTTGCTGCCCAGGGGAGTTAACCAAGAGAAAGCTTTATATTTGGAGTGAGTTTCTCTCAGAGCGCTCTAAAGAGGTATCACTGGACCTTCTATGCTGTCTGGAAAGCGACTTTGCCATTCATGATCTCATTCCAAATATAGCAGATCAGCTTTGTTTATTCGGTGCCTATCAAGCAGTATGGGGCTTGGTCGCCTTTGTGAACCAACCCTGTTCAAATTCCATCCAACTGATTGGCTCTCAGAACTTCTCAACAGCACTCTGTTGACAATAGAATAGTCCTGGGAGACATTCAGAGCTCATGAGAGGATTGTACCTGACCGCCATGGATTGGCACAGCTACAGTGGAGATTGGATCAGAACACAAGAATTAGTGCAACCAGGCCCGAGTCTCTCTCACCCTGTACAGATTTGCTTTGCACTCAGCAGGGTATTCATGGACTCATTTAATTGAATTCTCCTTAAACTATAGAGGTAGCTGTATTATGGTGGCCATATAGTGATTAAATTTTCTGAGGAAACACCCACAGAAATGTTAATCAGGAACTGCCCTTTGACCTAGGAGGAAAGCTCCCTCATGGGCACAGAAAGAAATTTACTCATCTCTTGGTTTCTGCTTCGATGACTAAGCCGTGACTTCTGGAGAATGCGCCCTACCCACCTTGCAGTGAGCCTCAGGTGCTGACTGCTATGTAGGTGTGAAGGTCCTGACTGCCTGTCAGCTCTTGACTGCAAATCAAGACCAGCAACTGAAGTTTCTGCCAGACCCAGGCATGTGGATGGTCTGTCTGTAGGGCTTCGTTTGCTGTGACAACAGTACTCTTAGTTTAGAAGACACAGGTTAGTCTGTAATGAGTCCCTGAAATTTCAGAGGGTCCAAGGGGGCACACTCATAGGAACATACTGTCAAACTCATGCGAGAAGTCATAAGACACGGACAAAGCAGAAGGAAGTAAAAGGGACATTATGATTTTAGTTTACACGATTACAGGGTCACCTGCACCTAATGGTAGAACCCAAGTCTGGTTACAAACTGTGGGCTCTTTCCCAGGACCCAGGACAAAGAGCAAAGTGGTCTTTATGAAAACAAGAGACCAGTGTCTGTTGCCTTTGTGCCTGTGAACTTGGGTTGTCTTTTCTGTCCTCTTCGTGCTCTTGATCAGGCTTCATTAGTCACTTCTACTACCAAGCAGCCTAGAGGTTAGACATGAAATGTATTTGCTCTAAAATTTTTGAAATGGATTAGAAATGGCTTGAGAAATCTGTAGATTTCTGGCCAAGAAAATCCAGACCTGGATAATAATTTTTGTTGGCCTTAGTTTTTTTTTTGTTTTTTGTTTTTTTTAAGTATACAGTGGTCTGCCTGGCCTGCAGGCCAGAAGAGGGCACCAGATCTCAATACAGGTGTTTGTGAACCACCATGTGGTTGCTGGGAATTGAACTCAGGACCTTTGGAAGATTGGAAGAGCAGGCAGTGCTCTTAACCACTGAGCCCTCTCTCCAGCCCCATGGCCTTAGGTTTTTGAGACAGAGTTTCTCTGTAACAGCTCTGGCTATCCTGGAACTCACAGAGATCCACCAGCCTCTGCCTCTTGAGTGCTGGAATTAAAGGTGTGCACCACCACACCCAACTTCAGGATAACAATTTTGAAGTCAGGTGTTGGGTTGCAGTTTTGGACACCTGTAATGCCAGCACTTTTGGGAGGCTGAGTCACGAGGGTCTCCAAGTTCAAGGCTAGCCTGGTTTACATAGTGAGTTCAAGACCAACTTGGAGGGGCTGGAGAGATGGCTCAGAGGTTAAGAGCACTGGCTGCTCTTCCAGTGTTGTGATAGGGGAGAGCGGCAGGCCTGTTTTTCATCCCGCCCAGCTCCCACACGATTAGCTTTACACCCAAAATAACACACAAATTACATTCATTTAAGCACTGCCTGGCCCATTATATCTAGCCTCT
>LOJH01047642.1:0-13176 GCA_001685095.1 Ellobius talpinus
GATTTTAGCCATTCTGACAGGAGTAAGATGGTATCTCAATGCTGTTTTGATTTGAGAGAGATATGGCAAGGGCTCTAGTGCTGCCATCCCCTTGGCAGCAGGGATTTTGTTTTTATACACAGCCAGGGCTCTTTTAGGTGCAGTACCTGTGGGTCACTGGGGCTAGAAGGCCTGGAATGCAAGATCCCAGCAGGGCTTTCTTCAGGGCACCACTCTGGCTGTATCTTCAAAGGAATCTGAACAGCTCCCAGCCCATCTCAGGCTTGTAGTGTCTGGGGACCAGGGAGTAGCATCTCTTGCTGCCCTTTCCTTCATTTGCTAAAGCCATAGCTAATTTATACTTTAAATACCAAGACATTTAGCTGTTGTTCATTTGTTCCTAGGTAAACACCCTCCTGTAAATACATCACATTTATTTTTCTTAAATAACAATAAAGCAGAAAACGGCACGATTACAAGAGGGCGCTGCAGAGGCTTACGTACATATGTCCCACAAGGCTGGCATCCGGGAGCCACTTGCCCCAGAATTCCCCTAGAAGCAGAATCGTCCAGATGACCACTTCTATACTCAGAAAGTCAGACACAAAAGGGACACCTGAAATGAAATGTGTTTTGAAAATCCACATTTAAAAAATAATATTTAATCACATCTTAAACTGTAGCTTTTTTTCTGTAAAACATAAAATTTGGACAAAAATAATTAAAAAAAGAAGACACCAGAGGAAAAAAAACCAGGTTTCCATTCATAAAACATGAGACCAGCAGAAGGGAAGCTGGAAACCCATCTGGCCTAGTTTGAAATAAACGATGCCACTCATTTCCCTGGGCTAATTTTTGTTGCATACTTTTTAGCTATTTAAAAAGAGCCACCAGTGGTCAGAGTACGATTCCTCAGCTCCGAGGTACTGAACACGTGATGGAGAGAGCTGAGCTGGGTGTGGCTAGCAGAGGAGGGACACAGTCCCTGCTCTGGGCCTCCCTCCTGATCAGGGGTAGTCCCCAGTCCAAAGTCCAGTTGGTAAGCTGACCTTCTTCCAGGCAATGGGCACAGTTGGCCAGACCTGATCCCAATCCTGCAGCCTCTACCTCGCAGTCCATTGTGAACTCCCACGCAGAGTGGGGCCAACTCAGGAAGGCTGGGTGAAGGGGGCTAAGATGGCCTTGGAATTAACTTGTGACAGCATCTCCTTAAAACTTCAGGAAACCTTGACACTTTTGAGATCTTTGCCATCTCCAGATGTGCATGTGTGTGTGCTTACCTATCTAGCAATCTACCTAAATACATCTATGTTTGCAGAAACATGGGGCCAAGAAGGCAGAACTCTAGCGTGAGTTGGGGTATGACACCCCGTGGGTTTCACCACAAGCAAGCAGACTATGTTTGGCTCTTCAGTAAAGGCCAGTGTACTTGAGATTGAGATTGTTCTGTGTGATGACATCTGTCACCACATCAAAGACAAGCTGGGTGTTACTGGTGTCTGTGGCACAGGTGAAGTAGGGGTAGATTTCCTTAGTTTCCTTGTTGCAGTTTAGGTCCTCGAACCTGACGGTGGATACAGACTGCAGCTTCCGCCTATGTGGTTTGACTTTTGTACTCTGGGAAGCAGACATTGAAGGCACTTTTCTATTTGGTTCTTGAAATATTGCCTACATTGCTTTGAGTGGTCATTATGCAGTTTCTAATACCTAGGTTTGGGTGACATATTCTCTTTGAGATGTATTTTATTATGGGTGTGTATGAAAGAGTGAGACAGAGAGAGACGAGAGAAGAGAGAAAGAAACATGAATATGAGAAAGACTTGCACCTACGGTTTCTGGGACCACTAGTATGTAGGAGTTCATACATGAAACAGATCCCAGATTGGTGAGAAGGGTATCTTATGGACTTCCTAAAGTGTTGGTTGGTGTGGCCACAAATGCTCAAGTTGGTTTTCCCCAGAGTAGGCCCAGGTTTGGTAATCTCTAATCTTTGTGATCTTAAGAAAGATAATAGCTCCTCTAAATTTTAATGTCCTTATTTGTAAATGTGGTTGTGTGTGTGTGTGTTTGTATTTGCATGTGCTAAATACTTTCCTTAATTGTTTTCTGTGCATGTTTTATTACATAGTGCATAAAAATCTCCTACCATAGTTCAGTGTGTGATGTGAGTTAAGTTTGTGCTATGAGCCATGGAAACAGCCATTTTAGTATTATTTTTATCAAAATTAAAATATTTGTTATGTAAATAGTTTTTTTGGAAAAGGAAGAGATATGCATGTCTTCTTTCTCCTTCCCTTCCTTCCTTCCTTCCTTCCTTCCTTCCTCTCTCCCTCCCCCTTTTCTCATTCTTTCTTTTTTTAAAAAAAGCATTTTGGGGTAGGAAAAACCATCTGTTACTTCCAGTATTACTTGTTTCACATAGCACCTGAAACTTGCATTCCTCGCCAGTGTGGTGTTTCTTCTTAACCTTTGTTATCATAAATACTGCTGAAATCCATATTGTGTTACTAAATATTATTGTTTGACTGATGAACATTGTATCTCTCCTAGAAGATGACAAAGATAGCTAAAATGGTGGTATCCGGTTCTAAAGTTATTTGAGTTCTTTCCTATCCTCTCATTGGATGAACTGCCACCCTTTCTACTCTATTTTTTTTCCTTTTTTTAACTCCAGGAGATAAAAGAGAAAAGTTCCTCAGGGAAAGAGGAAAAGTCCCAGAAGAAAGAACTATGTGCTGTTTATGTTAATTTTAAAAAAGTTTTCTATACTGGGTACTATAATCCACACATAATAAACATTAATTTTTAACAATTTAGCGTAACTATAAGTCTCATGATATTTTGGCCAATTGCAGGGTACAAATGACAGCGATGGCAGGGAACCAGAATGGCGCTGAGAAATTCTCGTGTCACATCATAGCTGAGCACTGTGTCACTATGTTCATGGCAATTCTGGCATAAATAAACTTACTGTGCTTCAGCTCAAAAATTCAACAGTATGTACAATTATGTATACTATATAATATTTGATAATGTACAACTATGTAACTGATTTAGGTATTTAGTATGCTACATTTTTAGTTTACAGATTTCTTATATTTTGTTTTTTAAAACTCTAGAATAACCTTAGTTGGGTCTTACAGGAAGTATTTCAGAAAACATATTTATTATAGGAGATGATAGTTCCATGCATGTTATTTCCCCTAAAGACCTCCTAGTAGGACAAAAAAAATAAATGTATTGGGATGGAGGACAATAGTATTTATAACCTTGACCTTGTGCAAGCCGAGGATAATGTGTGTACTATCATGCTTTATTAAAGAAAAGTTTAAGATGTGGGAAAAGAAAAATAAAAATAGAAAAAAGTGGGACTAGAGATGCAACCCAGTGGTGGAGTGCGTGCTTTAGAATCAGAGATGTTTGCTCTAGTACTGAGAAAAGTAAGAGATGTCATTTTATAGAATCGAGATATAAAGACGGGAACTATTTTTGTACATTGACTTGTTTTAAGCTAAATATCATTAGAAATGAAGCACTAGTTAAGAGATTACGACATAAGCACCACATAAAAGCATAAGGTTTATTTATTACAAAAGGACAAAAGCATTTCATTATTCATTTTGTGCAGCTGAAATATAGTGTTATAAAGTTCACAGTTAGTTATACATCACTCGTTCACTGATATCTCGGAGAAATGTGCAGGCCTGCAACAGCTGTCCATGGTCAGTGTGTTATACAAGGGTACCGATTTTAACTTTTATACTATGTTTTTGTAGCTTTTATATGTGAAGATATATTTATTTTATTCACAACAGTTAAGATTGAACCTGTTTCTAATGAATGAAAGGCAAAATCTATATTCCAAGTTCCTTACATGTGTTTAGATATGTGTCCACTTACAACTGTGTTAAAACTGCCAGCAGTGTTTAATACAGTAACATATAGCACATGTGTGTAGCCCAGAAGCAGTTGTCAATACCTTATCACCCAGATATATAGTAGGCTACATACTATGTAGACTTTTATAGCTACATTTTCTGCACAATGATAAAACTGACTTATAAAGCATCTTCAGAGCATGCTTATGTTATTACCTTGTGAGTAAATTTAAATATTACTTTAACTTTCTATTATAAACAATTATTTTATCATCATAATGCATGCATTATAAAAGCATCATTATAAAGTTGAAATTCTTAGTGTTTATTTTATAGACAAGATTTTGAAATATGAAGTAATAATAATGACATAATAGCTTTAATAAAGTTAACAAAAATAAATGCTGTGCATATTATAAGTGAGGAAATAAAAATCACCCATAGTTCATTTATGCACAGTCCTGTCTTTTCTTTCTGTTGGGTTTCTCCAAACATATGGGCATTTGTATAATTGCAACTGTATTCCACTTATGTATGTGATTCTGTAATCTGTTTTAAAACATTCATCATTGTACTTTAATTTTACTTTAAAATCCTTGCAAACCATCATTTCAGATCCACCATATGACTAACCCTCTATTCAACACATGTCCTGTTTTTGAACTGGTTCTTCACTATGGAAATCATAGTACTTGTTTGCACACGAATGTTTCCACTTTGTACTCATTACATTGTGATAGATGTTAAGTGCTTTTCACTGGTAACCTTAGCCCAGGTGCTCAGGATGATCTGCAGCCGTGGTCTGATTTCCACGGTGACTTTATGGCTTCTTTGCAGGCAAGCAGGCTCTGCAAAAGTAAGGAGGAAAGACAGTGGGAATCTGCTTATTGACTCACCATTTCCCCAGTGCCAGAAATGAGAAAAAAAGGCACCAATTAAAGACATTTCCGTCTCAACCTGAAGCAAGACCAGTTTGATATGACAGGTGCCTGAGCATCATGGATTCTAGGAAGATAAAGATTATGATGTACTATGGACTTAAGGGCTCATAGTCAAAAGAGGCACGGAAGGTCTGGCTATGTTGGATATGGGAGGTGTGACAAAGGATGTGAGGGACAGGAAGGAGAGAATCCTCCAGAGGAAGCAGGAATGGATAGATTAACAGGATGCCATGGGGCAGGATGGCTTGTCCACAAGGTAGGCACCTATGGGAGTAGAGTTACAGCATTAAATAGTGCAGTGCAGGATTTGTAGCTGGCAAGGCCGAGGCTTTCAGGGCTCATGTGATCAGAGATTTTGGTTCTGAATCTGAAAATGTAGGGCTTTTTACCTCATTTACTGTGAAGGCTAAAGATCACATGAAGCTTCTAGTGCAGAGCCTGGCGTGGCTGGTGAACAGTAAATGGGAACTAACTCTGGTACCTGATTAAGAAAAGGTAGTTTACCAGGAGTATTTTCTATGGAGGGGAATGTCTTGGCAAGTCTACAGTGAACGAGGAATGAGAAGAGAGCAAGATCCACCCATCCGGTGTTCAAATTTCATCTTTGGCTACTAAATGGAGACCAAGAGTAAGAGCTCTTAAGAAAACTCTGGAGGGTTATTGAGACAAGTGGCTGGTCTAGCTGAGCATTGTGATGTATTAAGTGTAAATCACTTGGAAACCTGCGGTTTAAATTTCCTTCTAGCAATGAATGGCCTAAATGTTAAGGGGGAAAAAAATCTACAAATGGCATTCCATGATTAGTATGGTCACCCCAGTGGCATTTTAGGTAGACACACGGGAAAGGCTAAGAAATGACTCCCTGTGGGAAGAGGAGCAGGGAAAGGATACAGGATGCTTTCTACTAACTTTCAGAGGTCCACATGATAACAAATCATGTGACCTACACAGGTTTAAAAATATTTGAAACCCATTAAATCAACCATGTGAAATCATGAATAAAAAAAGTCATCCTTTTCCCATAAATTGTACAGTTCAGAGGAACTCTCCTGCTAAAAGAGATAATATCTTGGAAAACTAAACATCTTTGTAACAAAAATGTACTTGGAAAGGAAAAATTGAAATATCTTATTTTGTAAGCATGTAGGAGAGCTGCAATTAAGGGAGTTTAAGTGAAGCCAGTCTTGCGGCACATGCCTTTAACATCAGCACTTGGGGGCAGAGTCAGGTGGATCTTTCGAGTTCGAGACCAGCTTGCTGTACATAGTGAGTTTCAGGACAGCCAGGGCTACATAGTGAGACCCTATCTCAAAACAAAACAAAACAAAAAGGAAATTAATTGACCTATCTAGCATTCCCCTTGTGAGGTGGTAGCACAGCTTTTACAAGAAACTGCCCTCATGAAGAATTCCATAATTAAGGATAAAACTTTCCTTGACCAAGGAGGGGTGCATCCTGAGTAAAGTGGGACAGCGACAGGGTTTCTGCCAGCACCTGTTGACCACAATTGTCTATGTCCATAGTGCTGCTTAAAAGCAATAAAGATTTCCAACTTCGGTTCTAGTTTGGGTGTCTGTGTTTCCGGTACGTGAGCACTTGGCCCTGTTGCTTTGGACAATAGAGTGAAGTGGCCTATTTTGTGGAACTTTGTGGTAGAACAAGGCTGTCCAGCGGGTAGTGAAAGAAACAGAAATCATGGTTCTAGAATCCTCTTCTAGGACACACTAATGTGACTCCAATGTCCTGAAACCTCCCATTAAGCTACATCTCAAAGTGGTTACCACCTCCTAATAGTGTTGGAGACTAATTCTTTAACACATGAACCTTGAGAAACATTTTAAATACAAACTACAGCACCAAGCACGTTGCAGTAATCACCCTGTAATGAGGTATATTCATCTAGATGCACATGTGCTTATGTGTATGGAACTGTGGGCATGCCTGTAACCAAACATGTTTGTGCACATGTGTGAGTATAAATTTATTTATTTGTATGATGATTTATACAAGGGAGATTTATGGATCAAACATATTTGTTCTGACATCCTGATAAATGTTTTCAAATTCCCCTCTAAATTTTGCTTCTAGTATGAAGTACCAGAATGTTTATGTATCTTCCTATTCTTATCAAACTGTTCACTATCAAATGTTTTTATTTCTTTTATACTAAGAGCATCATGTTATCTGGGTAGTAATGAAATCTATTTATTTTCAATTTTAGTGTACAAGGCTGGACTAGGCAATCTCTAAACTTGAGATTCTTCTGTCTTAGTTTTGGGATTTCAGAGTTGTGTTTTCACGGTTGGCTATTTTGTTTGTTTTGTTACTGTGCTAGCTTCATCTGGTGAGCAGAGAAACTGATCTGAGCACAACTACCTAGAAAATATGGCCTAACTTTGTTTCAGAAATCTTTAAAATGTAAGTTGCACCACTAACTTGTTGCAATGATATAGGAATGTTTTCAGTGTAGGGTCATTTTAGTATGAAGCTAATGGCATGTCACAGTCATAGAAAAATAACTGAGATGGAAATGCACATTCAGACACACATGATTCTTTTATGCCATTTTTTATGGACTCAAGTGGAATCTTCAAGCTTACTAGAGTATCACAAACATTTCCAAAAGCTTTATGACAGGCTAAAACGATAAAAATGAGTTCATTTGGTTTATTTAAAATTTTTAGTAAGGTGAATTGATACTTCATTTCCATCTCCTTAAGCATGAATTTTTGATCGATATATAATAATTGCACAAATTATTGGTAATGGTGTGATATTTCAATACAAGTACACAGTGTGTACTGATCAGAATGGGGTAATTGATGCTTTTATTTCCTTACTGTTACCTCATATTTGGAGTCTTTACAGTCTTCTCATAGTTACACATAAAATATACATTTATTTTGTAGGGAAAATGGATAGAATTCCATTACCTTGGAAGAAGAGAAATTCATAGTAAATCTCTTGTTTGTTAAGGAAACCATAGGTTTTTTTTTAACTCACCATTATTCCGCTTGTTCCTTCCTACCATTCCTACCTGTGAGTTCTCTCAACCATCCATCTTCTAAATACTAGGCATGGCTATTTTGAAAAGGACCTCCTTCTTATACGGAATGGATTTTGTCTGCAAAGGGATAATTACCAAAGCAGTTGGCTGTCTGTGGGAGTAGTCACTCATCAGCTGTTCTGAGGTTAGGTGATTGTGGTTCCAATTTATTATAATGCAGTCCTGCATGCACAAGTAGAAATGGCTACTAAAACCACTCACAAAGCAAGGGAAGACTGGGCAACAGCTTTGAAAAGTTGGCTTGTTGATTTTCATTTACAAATGAAGCTTGAATAATATTGAGTTCTACTAAGTTCCCTAATCCAGAGAAAGAAAGAGTTAGTAAGAATTTAGTCTTTTGTGATACAGATTTTATAATGTAAAGTAAGAAACTTCTTAATTAAGGAAATTATGACAAGTAAATTAAGGAAATTATGACAAGGCTCTTAATAAAATAACTGTGATGAGAACTTTGTGTTCATGAGTGTGCAGCAATGTGACAGAAGTCATCTCGTAAATTAGTCTGTGATTTCTGTGGTACATGGTTTACGAGTCCACCTGAGAAATTGTTCCCTGTTCTGCTAAACGAGGTCAATGTGTCTATCAGTGGCTACTATGTACAAGTTATCTTGCCGGAAAATAAAGTATAAGATGAACAAAAGATAATTCAGCAAGTTTATCTCCCCTCCTATACATATACGTGTGCTTGACCACATGCATATATGCATTTGCTTGTGTTAGAAGCAGGGAAAATACCAGTGGGTGAGATTTTTTGGGTACAAGAAAAACAAAACAAACTTTAAACAATTAAGACAATTTATTAGTTATTTAATTAAAAATAAAAAAGAGGTTGAACAGGGTCTGTTTTCTTTTCATTCTCTTTTTTGGTTTTCTCAGTGCTTCATTCTGAGGCTGGGTCCTCAGGGTCCTTGGCTATTGTAGGACTATTTTATCCAAAGTGTTCAGAAAATATCTCTGATGTCATCTGCTCGAGACTGGGCCTTGTCCTTGTCTTTGAAGGAATCACTGTGACCAAGGGACTGGTATGTGCTAATTGATTTTAAAGTCTGTAACCACTTGCAGAATGTAGCAAGTAAGTCTGTGGCCATATACTTTATCAAGTAGCTCGTGAAGGCTTTGGTTCCCATTCAGAGAAAGCCCTCAGTTTACTTCATTAGGAAATGTGAAAGAAGAACGTATCAGCGAATGTTCATGTTGTTGACATTGACATTTATAGATTTCATGGCTCCTAATGAACCTCATGACCACCATGCAATGTCCAAATGACGACTTGGGATGGTTCTTGGTTATTTACAGTGTGCACAGTAGTGAAACTTTGAGTCATCTGTTGTCAAACAGGATAGTGTATGGTTTCCTTGTTTGAACTTTTAAGCTGGAAAAAGGCTCCTTTCAAAGGTCTGTTCATTGTTGTGCTTTACTTGGTGCTTGTTTTCACTACTTAAAAAAGTGATCTCCAAGTATAACAGTGAAGTGCTGTCTAGTTTGTTTAAATGCAAGACTGTGATGTGCATTACAATAAAATACATGTTTTAAATAAGCTTCCGTCCAAGACACATTGTAGTACTGCAGATGGTTGTATTTCCAGTGTTAAAGAATCACCAATTTATAATAAATAAGGTTCTTTACAGAGGAACACATAAAATAAGATTGTGTTTTGATTGGTTAATAAAAATGCTTTGACCTGTGTCCCAGAGCAACTTCACATTCTATTGCTTCTGAGTAGTAAGTTCAGTAAGGGATAATTCAGTGTCCATGGTGACTTTATAATGACCGAAACTATTGAAAAGCGTGAGAATTAACTATCTGCCTGATGACATATATACAGCAGAGAAAATAATGCCTTGGTTCAATGTCAAGGCAAGGATTGAAACATAGCATTCTAGGATAAAGTAGTAATCAAGTTATTTTGATCCCTTAGTTGAAAGGTAAGATTTTGGAGGTTTTAAGTAATCCAAATGAACACACCCAATCAACTGAAAAGTTGTTCCTTCCCAATGGGACCCTGCTAGTCTCATCTTTTTTCAGTTATTCTGAAAGGGGAGGACAAGATTTACAGCCTTCAGCTAAATATTCAGAGCTAAGTAACACCAGCCTCACAGGGCAGAGTGGAAAATTAACATGTTGAATCCATAGTCTTGTCACAGACCACATTTTTACCTTTCTGTTCCTTGTGCCATCCAAACCAAACAAAGCCTTGGGCTGCATCAAGGTTTGTGAGAAGGTGTCTTCAGTACGCAGGGCTCTCTCTGTGAGTGGCATTCCCTCTGACTTCCATTGCCCTAAACCCTGGGGCTGTGTCGCCTGTCGCCAGCAGCAAGGATGCTGACTGAGAATTGTCACAAGAGCCATCTCGACAATCTGGGAGTCAAGTTCGACTGCAACATATGCCTTCAATTTTAATAGCTCAGCTCCCCAGATGCCCTAAAGGAGAATCTTGCCTGAGAAGGAGCTTTTCATGTAAGAATAATTTGTGTTAAGTAGCTCAGTGACCTGTTTGTTAGGTTAAAGCTGACAGTTTGTTTATATTTCTAAAGGGATATGATGAATGGGGGAGAAGTTGATGTTAATTAGCCCAAATTGTTCCTAAGAATGTAGAGGCCTTTGCCAGTTTCATTGTTTCTGTTTCTTTGCACATTTTAAATAATTGCATGGAGCTCAGACCATTCATCATCATTTCAGGAAAGATGGAAATAAATGAATTTAACAAAGGCCTGAATGTGTGATGGAAGGTGTCACTTTAAAAGGCAATTAGATAAGACATCAACTTGGGCTAATACAGACTAGTCTAACTCATTTGCATAAAAATATCAAACATGAATGTTTTCATTTACATCATTAATTATCTCTGTCATCATGGAAGGATATAGCTTTTCATTTTGAAAGCGCCCCCTCCACTTCCTTAAAGAACTAGTGGTGTGTATCAAATTGAGCCCTTGGCTTCTGGACAGAAAAGCTGCATGTCTACACCTTGTATAAAATCTTCCTTCCTTTCCTGATATCAAACAGCACAAGGGCATTTGTCTGAGGATTAGCTCCACACCTTGTCAGGTCGATTGTGACAGAAGCAACACATGGGGATTCATATATGTGTGAATTGGAGTAAGAGCCAATGTGTCATTGGGGTGTATTTGTGAAGAATTTTCCTTGACTTATTTTCCTATGTGCTAGATTTCATAGTGTTATAATCCTAAATGTAGGATGAAGCTTCTGAGTTGATCCAGCACTTCTGTGCAACTAAAGAAATAGGAATGGATCCTTTTATAAGCCTGTAGAAATACATATATATGTTATATGAACAAATATACTGAGTTAAATAAAAGAACTAAATTTAGAAAGTTTATGACTTTTCCCCCTTTTTAAAAATCCTCTTTGGAAGACATTCTTTTTTAATTTATGCACATAAAATACCACAGGAAGAGATGGTATAAATTTGTGGACTGTGGAGAATGAGTGAACATTTTTGAATCAGGATCTTTAAAAGGGGTGAAATTTGAGTATGATTAAGTTAGGAAAAAGCCTCGCTTAGAGCGGAAGTCAGAGACCCTGTATACATTATGGGCATGTCATGGCTTTTAAAAAGTTATGTTAGACTTCTATACAAATTGTGAAGGAATTTGGATAACCCCAAACAAAATTCTGTGTGGTTCTGAACTTCTAAGTAGGGAAGAGACAAAGAGATACAGAGAGACAGACAGAGAGACACACACACCACAGAGGGGGTAGAGTCCGGGGCAAGAATGAATGAATAACACCCGTTCGAATTTTGGTCCGGAGCAAGCCTTACAATTGGGTGGGCTGGTCATTTGCACTGTCTGGGTGTTTTCTTGATCACTAATTTTCTTGGGAGGAAATGATCTTATAACTTATGCTATATATGTTACATTTGTGGATATATGCCCTCTAATTGGTATTTATTAACGAGACCTTAAATTTGATGGATGACTGTCAGAGCTGTGCTTGCTGGCTTTGAAGAAAGTTGATTTTGCTTGAGTTTAGTTATAGTAACTCATTAGAACTCTGCACTGCTTCCACCCACTCTTGTTTATGTATAATTAAGATTTTTGAACAACTGATTTCAGAGTGCTGGCAGGAACCCATTCCCCACTTGGAGACTTAGCCTGACAGAAAAACATTGCAGCAAAATAAATATTCACAGTAAGAACTTGTAAGTATTAAAAAAATTAAAAAGTCCCTTAGTTATCCAGCCCCTTAGCTAACCAACTATAAATATAAAATGACCTACTAATTATCATTATCCCATTAGTCACCTTTTTCCTAATTTCTTTAACTGTGAATCCTACAAAAAATAGCAATTATAGAAATATTTTAAAATTAAGTTACTTAAAATTAGGGCATATTAGCAACAATATAAGAAAATAATTAGGAAAGTGAAAGATCATCTAATATAAAGATATGACCTAATATATACATATATTCATATATTTGAACATTTCATATAAATAACTAATGTAAGGTTCTCAATTGTATTTTTAAACATTTGTTTTATTATTTTCAATTATATGTGTTGGAGGGTGTAGGTGCATATAAGTGCAGGTTCCCTTGGACATCAAAGGCATCAAATATCCTTGGAGTTGGAATTATGGAAGGCTGTGAACTATTTGATATAGATGCTGAGAACTGAAAGAAATCATTTGTAAGAGCAGGATATAGTCTTAGCTGATGAGCTATTGCTCCAGTTCTTGACTGTATTTTTACAGATGATGGTGATTACCGTGTGTGTGTGTGTGTGTGTGTGTGTGTGTGTGTGTGAGGGTGGGGGTGTGTCAAGGCTTGTGCATAAGAGACAGGAGGACAACTTTTAGGAATCATTTTTCTCTTTCCAGTGTGGGATCTGTGGATGGAACTCCGGACTCAGGTTACCAGGCTTACATAGTATGTGCTTCTACCCACTGAACTATTTCACCTACTCCCCAACTGTATTTTAAATTTCGTGATATGAAAATCATCTAAGTACTGCTGACACAATGTTAAAAATGCTACTTCATGTTTTCTTTTGGAAACCCTAAAAGAGTGCCTAGGAAAACAAAAGCAAAACAAGATTTTCTTTCATATATACATCGATGGAATGAAGTGTGTTCTCTGATGTGGTTATACCTTTTACCCACTGTCTACAGAGACATTAGGTGGCAATGTATTTGTTTCTTTGAATACTATTAAGCTAATCTCTACCAAAAATTAAACCACCATAGAAAAGGATATGTGTTACAAGGAGTGTGGGGGCCCTTTGTTTGTCCTGGCCGCCCAGCTAGCTTATACCCGAAATAACCACACAGAAATTGTATTAATTAAA
>LOJH01047643.1:0-10423 GCA_001685095.1 Ellobius talpinus
GGGGAGGGAGTGGGCATGGCTTGTCTCTTAAAGAGACAGAAAACCATTACAGTTATAGGGGTTCCCCCCAGCAAACCCATCCTTTATATCTCTTCTTAAAATTGGTTTTGCTAAAATTATTTTCTTTTAATCCTTTTTTTTCAGGGTACTAAATTCCAGTGCTTTCTGTAAGACCTATCTTTATTCTGTATTCTCTGGATCTTGGATTAGATGTGTAAAACATCTGGTAATCAGACTTCATCCATTCATTTAACAAATGGGTAGTCCAGGTCATTTCCTGAGGCAGAAGGGGCAGCAGTGAATCTTGCAGGTGGAATTCCTGTCTGCATGCAGTTTCTGTTCTTGTGAAGGTGTCAAATGATACAGATGTGGCAGGGTAAGTTGGAATTTTGGCTCATTTTAGTGCTGTCTTTGATGAGGACTCCCAGGACAGTGAGGAGTCCTGAGCTGGTGTAAATAAACTGAGTGTATAGTAACACTATGCTTGTAGTGTGCTATGCTTGGCTTACTGTGTACTGGATGACCTTGAAGGTATCTACTTGTCCTGCCAAAGAGAGCTTTAAGCTCTTATCAATAAGAAAGACTCTGGGTGATTAAGGAAGAAGGTGACTGCTACCTGGCCTTTGGCTTCAGGAAAGCATTGTGGTCTATATGGAAGCCCTTCAGTTCTTGAGGCCTGTTTTTGTTCTGGTTGCTGGTATTTTGAATGTTTTGGAGGGACCAGGGACCAAGGGATCGGGTGGGAGATTTGCTGATCAGCCAGTAACCTGTCTGGGCTGTACTGATGCTTCTGTACCTGTACCTCCCTGCTAAGGGAATGCATTGTTTCCCTGTGGCTTCCTGAGCCTGAAGCTCTTTACTGCAAGGAAGAAGGCAGAAGATTGGATGAAAAGTATAAAGTGACACTTGGGACATTTGTGGATTTCTTTGAGATATCAATGAGCTATCCCATTTCTGAAGGATGAGGCCAAACTAGTTATAGGATGGATGATCTGGGAATCATGCCAGTATCCCTAGGGGATCTAAGTGGAAAAAAGTTTGAGAACTTTGAGGAGTGTAAAGACATCCCAGAGGGTAGAGTGTAGGGCCTGAGGGAGACAGTCATGTGTAGTGGAGGTGCAGACAGGCTGGCAGTGGTGTGGTGTGGTTTAGTTGACAGTGAGAGATGACTGGGCCACCTGTTCTTAAGCTCTGGCAGAAAGGGCATTTAGTGCCAGGCTTGCCAGTGGTTTGAGCTGCAGTTAAAACATACACAGTCCTTCTTGGCAGTCTGTCTGCACCTCTACTGTATGACTTCCACCCTGTTCGTCCCCTGTTCTGGGATGTGTCCTACTGCTTCATTCCTGGGGCATGCTGGATTCCTGAGCGAATCAGGTCTTCTCTGTTAGATATAGTCCCTGTCCTCACAGAACCTACAGTCTCACTCATATATCACTAAACCCCTGATATTTTCATAAATCAGTTGAATAAAAGAAACACCCTACAACAGTCAGTGCTAAAATAATGACTACCATTTGTATACCTACAAAACAGGAAATCCTGAGGTCAACAGAACATAGATGTCATGTTGCAACAGGCAGATTCTGAATAAGGCTGTCAAGGATTCCTAGAAAGCCTATGTTGCTCCTAAGAATGACAGTAGTCATTGGTTGGTAAAGTGCTTGTTTAGTATGTGTGATGCTCTGAATTCAATCCCTATACCACGTAAAGCCAGACAGTGGTACTGGAGAAGTGGAGGCAGGCAAGAGGATTGGAAGTTCAAGGTCATCCTCCACTGTATAGGCGGTTGGAGGCCAGCTTGGGTTAAAGACCTTGTCTCAAGCAAACAAGTGAGTAAATCCATAGATGAGAGAGCGAAGGTGTGTGTTCCTGGTGGGTTGATACTACTTTCGTTCTGCCCTTTTTCACCAAGGTCAGTTTGTTAGCTACTAGGAGTTGACCGTTTGGTGGTGCTTTATTTTGGGCAGTAAAAATAATATAAAATTGAAAACTCATGTGAGTTTATAAACATTTTAGATGCATTATTCTGAAGAACTTGTAAAAAATTTTACACAAAAGGGCCTTCTATGGTAACCAGAGGAAGTCAGTTCTGTAGATCCCATGCTGTTAGCTGTATGACTTGGGCACTGCAGAGAGTGTGCCTTATGGAGTTACAGTATTAGTCAGGACTGCAAACCCAGGGAATATTATTCTGTGCAGATTGAGTGCCACCATCCGTTTCTTTTCTTGAATAATCTTTAGAATTTTGAGACTGTTTCTAATTTCCCTTATATGTATAATTCTACGGCATTAACTCCAGTAATCAGGATCTTGTAAATGGCACAAACAATGTTGCCATCTTAGAAGAATGGACAAAGATTTGTTGAAAGTGAATAACCTCCCCAGTGGGAAGAAGGAACCCGGTGGGAATGGTAACTGTACCAACCACCTCTCTGGCCTGTAGTCCCCATCACAGCAGGGATGCATGATTCTCCATATCAAGGGGGAGTGAGGGCGGGGCACCTAGGCGAGGGAAGGAAGGGAACTTGTGAGCCCAGTGTATGTGACTGCAGGGACATATTGGGAGGACATGCTTGGTCACAGTGCCTAGAGCACTGTGGTGGTGGGGAGGGAGAGGAGGTTGGTTTGCATAAGACCTCCACCAGTTATGCTCCAAAAGTCCACAGACTGTTCCCTCTTTGAGGCCCCTGTCAAAGCTGCTTCTTCTATGACTCTCCATGTCTTCTTCTCCCCAAAGAAACTCAACAGAAAACTCTCCCTTTCTCCAGCCTTTCACCTGGTCTGTGAGTGTTGTCCCCCAGCAGTCCTGACAGTCTTTCATGGCCCTTACAGTTTCCTGCACATTGGTGTGGTGAGTGGTGCCCCCTGTGCAGTTCTGACCTCTCTTAGGTGAATAAACAAACGAGAATACGGTTTTGTTTTTCTCATAAGGGAGTAAGGCTAGCTTTATTTTCTTTCATTTCTGAAAATGTGAATTTTTTTATTTTTGTTTTATTTATTCTTTTTCTTTTTTTCTTTCTTTTCTTTTTTTTTTCTTTCTTTTTGGGACAGGGTTTCTCTGTAACAGCCCTGACTGTCCTGGAAATAGAAATCACTTTGTAGACAAGGCTGGCTGAGATACACCTTCTAACTTCTGAATGCTGGGATTAAAGACTTAAAGACCTGAATCACCACACCTGGCTATATTTGTGATTTCTAATAATGATGTAAATGCAAACTTCTTTTTTCAGATAATGTGGATGCAAGCGATCTTAAGCAGTTTTTTGAGACCAACTACTCTCAGATATATTTCATCTTCTACGAAAATTTTATAACACTGGAAAATAGTTTGAAGTTAAAAGGTAAGCATTTCTACAACTCTTTTTTGAGTATACAGGAGATTCCAGATATTACATTGTCTTGAGCCGCAAGTTCTGCATTTTTAAACTTTTTTCCCGGGCTTTGACACATCACTCTGGTGGACTGGTTGGCATCTTTGTTTCCCTTGAGTGTTCCCGTAAACAGGTGTTAATTGAACAGCAGATGGCTAAAGGGAAAATAGAAGGAACCCACAGAAGGCATGAATTCCAAAGGGATAAATTATTTAAAGAACAGGGGAGAAAAATAATGCAATGGACATTTAAAAAAATCCAGATTTAAGATGAATTTGGTGGCACAAGCTATAATCCCAGAACTATGGAGGAAGAGGCAGGAAAATCATGAGTTCAAGACTCATACATAGTGGCCTACATAGTGAGACCTTGCTACAAAAAGCCAGACACAATAAAACAACCCCAGCAGCAGAATCAAATTCCATTAAGGGGGATGTGAAATGAAGTCAGGTGTCTCCTTTACCCATACCTTCCATCCTTAGAGATTTTTTTGTATTACCAATGAGTTTTGTTTGTATATGTTTTCATATTTATGCCCATATGTAAAATAGTCTTTGGAAAGCAAACCAGCTGTGGGAATTTGGGTGAAAGAACTGTGTAGCTGGGAAGCCAGACTATCCTCATTCTTCTTGCTGTTTCTCCTTGAGCATTATTTGACCTATGCGTGTTGGTTTCCTCCTGTCAGCAAGAAGCGGGTTAACAGATGCACTAGGATTTCAGCACAGAGCTTGGCACACAGCACCTGGTTAGTAAGGGCCATTATTGTCTTTGCCTTTCCATTTCATGTCATCTCTTTGGGAAACTAGGGAAAACAAATGGAAGTGTTTTCCCCAGTCTCTTATACCAACTCAGCATACCATTCTGCTGCTAGAGTCTCCAACAAACATCAGCTGGTACCCATTAACTCCATTCAGTCTTGCCAGGCTGCTGGGAGGTAGTTTCAGATCCTGCATGCTAAGGGCTGAGTGCCACAAAGCTGCCCCCTTTAATGCCAGTTACAGGTTCTAGGTTGCTGCCTGTGCAGTCACAGAATGCCCATAATTAAGAGTCTAATACTCTCTTCTCAGGGTGGGTTAATTTGCTAGAGGTGCTGGGAGAATGTAGGGAAACAACCTTCCCTGCTTATGTTTATTACAAAATTTTTGTTCATTTACTGCATTGCACATGAATAATACAGATTTTAAAGGGAGCCTATGAGGAAATAAAGCTGTGTGTGAAGTCTGGAAGGTCCTGATTACAGATTGCCATGGAGTTGGAGAATACTCTGCATGTACATGATACGTTCTTCTTCACAATCTGGGAGCTCCTTTATCCAGAATCTCCTGAGTTTAAAGGAGGTTTCATTATGTAGGCATGATTGGTCACTCTATTAGCCATAGGTGATGAACTCAGCCTGAAGGTTGTAGGTGGGTGGATGGAGCTGAAAGTAGAGTTTGAATGGAGAACAGCATTGCAGGTAGAGGACAGAGCCTGAGCAAAGGCAGTGTGCCTTTAGGGCATGTGTGGGGAATGTGTTTCTTTTTCTTGCAACTTAAGATAATAGAAAGAGGTATGTAGGAAATCCATGACTTCCAGGCTAAGGATTTGGGACTTTGCTTTTAGTTAGATCCCTTAAAAACATTCACCTCTGAGACAAGTTAAGTGGTTAGTGAATAGGGCCCAGAGGTGAGTTGGGGGACTGACTGGTGCTGTCACTCACGCGAGAGCTGCTAACACAGCAAGGTGGTGATTAAGGGAGGAGAAAGAGTTCTTGTGAGACTGGATACCTAGGAGAGGGAGAAGTTAAAGAACCTTTTAGGGTCCCAGTTTGACTTATGAGGTACGATTGTAGCTTCAGAAACCTTCAAGGAGAACAATATTTGGGAGGCAAGAAGATGAAGGCAGCTATGACCAGTCTGTATTTTATTTGAGGTACTTGTGGAACACAGAAGTAAGTAAGTATTGGCTGGGCAGTGAAAGTATAGGTTATCTGAGCTTGGGAGAAGGGGATAGAAGGCTGCTGTTACCAAGGGAGAAAGTATATCAAGGAAAAGGGAGTCAGCAAATAAAGAGGAGAGAAATATATTAGTAGAAGGGTGTTAGGAAATTGTGTTGTCACAGAAGCCCAGGGGAGAGATTTCAAGGCATGCAAGATCAGAAAGCCTGATGATGCAGAAAGATGAGGTGCGGTGGGATTAGGAAGTGAGAGCTCATGTCTGACCTGAGAACATTTCTTAGTGAGGAACTGTCAGAACTTGACAGGTGGGCATGGAACAGAGGGATGTAGAGCTGAGGAAAGCACCCATGGAGCTGCCATGTGTAGACTGTGCTTTAGCTGGTCATGGGGAGAGTTGCTCCGGACTGTACCTAACTACCGTAGGCAGTCCTGAGAGAGATGGCAGATGGAGTGGGGCTTGGAGAAGGGGGTGGGGGTAAAGTGAACAGTAGAGAGACACAGATGAGTGCAGAGTGTCTTTTTTGTCTAACGAGAAAAGCTAGAGGACGAATGTAGACAGACTTTTTGGTTGGCTGGAAAGAAAAACTGAGGGCTTCCTGATGTACTCAACTGTGATCAAACAGAATTGTGTTGAGGAGAAGGGCTATGGACTCAGGGTTCAGTGGGCTCTGGTATGCAGCAGGGGACTCAGAGTCTTACCAAGAGCTTGGGGCTCTAGCCTACATCAGATGACACAGTAGCCTGTGCCAGGAATGCCAGCGTGTGCTTTTCTTAAGGTGTTTCTCAGTTTCCATCTCCAATTTAAGCTGGTATAAATCTTGAACTTAAGAAAATTTATTTTGGCCCCAAGCGTAGACACGCCAAATGTGAAATGATCTGTATTTACTTTGCTAGTTTTGCTTTACTCTACTTTGGTTCACAGGTGTGTGGAGGAGAAAAGGGTCATGATTTTTTTGCAATCAAAATGGCAATTAGCTGAGTGTGGTAGCTCAAGCCTTAATCCCAGCATTCAGGTGGAAGCAGGAGGATGGATCTCTGTGAGTTCAAGGCCAGCCAGGTCTATATAGTGAATTTGAAATTTGCCAAAGCTACCTAGTGAGACCTTGTTGCAATACACTTGTGTGTGTGTGCGCACACACACACATACACCAAAATAAAAACAAAATAGCAATGAAAAAATTAAAATATCAGATTTAAAAATAAGCCAACTGTCCAAAATTATTTTGCCATAACTCATTTTCCCTTCTTCTTTCCTTCTCTTTTTTCACCTTTTTTACATCTGTTCTTTTAGAAAATTGTAGTATTTCAAAACTATCAGTTAGTTTGTGCAGTATGAAAAATCACTCCCAAATTTAATGCCTTAAAACAACCACCATTCCATGTGTGGTTCTCTAGGTCTGCTGGGAAGTTTTTCTGGTTTAGCCTAGCTTCTCCTTGGTCAGCTGTTTTGAATGGCCTCACTCACATGTCTTACAATTGACCAGAATGCTGTACTTCTCCATGTGGAGATTCATTATCCAGCAGGCGGGCTAGATTGAATTCCTTTACAGATGGCCTCAGAGTCTCAGGATCAGCCAAAACGCCTCACATCTGCTAGCGTCACATTGGTCAAAGGCTATCGTGAGGCAGTTCAGATTCAAGGGAAGGAGACATCTATTTATGGTAGGGAAAAGACTGTGCCCCATTTTGGAAACTCTCCCAAAGATTCAATGATAACCAATAGGAACAGTGTGAGATTTTTGGAAGCTCTTGCTTTTCGTGCAGTCTGCATTGGAGTGCAAAAAAGAAAGTGAACCCCCTCCCCCCCAATAGAAGAAAAAAATATTTACTAGGAATAATGAAATCACTTTATGGTAACTTTAGGTTTTCAGTTATTCAGGACAAAACCTTGGAGATGCTGGCTGTCTTCAGAATGTATCATTGGCCTGCCTGTCTCCTTGCCCACACTGATTATCTAGACTGGCACTAGCTTTAGGAAGGGTCTCCTCACTTCTATTCTTGTGCTTTCTTCTACCCCGTTTCTTTTCAGAATAGTAGCTGAAGCCACAACTCACACGATCACTGTGAAAAGTCCTCAGTGGCTTTTCATCCTCAAATCACTGTAGTGACTTTATATGATCTGCCTTCCTTTGCTGCACCTACTCTCTAAACTCATCTGCTCAAATCTTCCCCATCTTTGCTGTAGCCTCCAGGTCCTTCTGGCTGTTTTCTGAAGTGCTCAGCTGCAGGAACTTTGTCTGGTCCACTCTCCCTGCCTGGGGTGTGACTCTCATATTTCTGTAGAGCTTGCTTCTTTGCCCGTTGTACATCTTTGCCTAGTTGTCGCTTTTCCAGCAAAGTATTTCCCAACTTCCCAAGTCAGAATTGCATATTGGTTTTAGTATTCCTTGTTTGCTTTTTATCATGGGTTTCCTAACTTATTTATAGTTTGCCTTCTACTGTCAAAATGTAATCTTCCCCAGAGTAGGGAGTGTTGTTTGTTTGGTTTATTCCTTTGTCCCCTGGGCCCAGCAGAATTCCTGAGAAACAGACAGTTTTTAGTATTTGTAAATGAGAATTCAGTTAGGTCAGGAGCCTGCAACTGATAGCTTTCTTGACTTGTTTTGTCCTTGTTGTTGAGACAGGGTTTTGCTGTGAAGCCTAGGCTGGCCTTGAGCTCCTGGTGATTCTTGACCTCCCACACTAACAATATTACAGTCGTGAACCACCGTGCCCCACCGGATTCGTTGGATACAGTCATCTCCATTTATGGTACAGCCTGTGGCAACAGAGTCTGATAGTTGCAAGAGAGATCTGAAAAGCCTAAAATACTTACTATCTGCTGATTCTTAAGTTAGATGACTTAAGCTACATGCTTAGCACGATGTCTGGGACATTCTATAGACAATAAATGATAATTCCTGCTGGAGGCAGGTAGTGCAGTTTTTATATTATTAATTAATATTATCAAAAGGGCATTGTGGGGCTGTGAATGTAGTTCAGCTGATAGAGTGCTTTCCTACCCAAATTTGATTCCAGCACCACATAAAACTAAGTATGGTAGCACACCTTTTGTAATCTAATCCTAGTACTTGGGAGGTAGAGGCAGGAGAATCAAACTTTCAAGGTCATCCTTAGCTACACATCAGGTTGGAGGCCAACCTGAGCAACAATGAGACCTTGTCTCAAAACAAACAAAAAAATGAAGTGTGTAATTGTGTAATGAAGGAGACAGATTCTTGTCTATAGACGTCATGCTCTGTGCTTGTTAATATTATCATGGTTTGCCCTGCGCATTTTTACCATAATTTGAGCTGGTGAGTACCTAGTTAAGAAACAAACTTTAGAAAACATGGACGTTATAAGAGAGTAAGAGGTCGCTGTGGGTGGGTGATATGGACCCGATGTACCAACTCAGGGCCCTCTTTCTAGCAGTGCTCTGAGTGTCGGTAGTTAGTTTCTAATACATGTCTGTAGCATGTGAGATGCCTTTCAGCATCATGTGTGAGATTCTAAAGCTTAAGTGCTAGCATGTTGACTCATTTTTTTTCTCTTAATTTCCAGGGAATAATAAGTCACAAAGGGAGGAGCTGGACTCTATCCTCTTTCTTTTTGAAGTAAGTTTTGGTACTATTATTATTATTGCTACTTATTATTGTTATTATTTTAGCTTTTAAAATCCTTGTTAAAAATACAATACTTTATTTGAGCCTTCATTTTACCTGAAGACAAATAGAAATGGCTGTGCATGGCTGTACCTTGCCCTCTCCCTACGTTTACAACAGATACTGCTAAAAGTGTTCATATGATTTTTCTTTTAAAAAATGTACTAAAGTGTCCCTTGTGTGCCCAACTACATGTAAAGATACTAGTTGGATGAGTAAACACATTTTAAATAGTAATAAGCTATTGCTGTTTTCCTTTCCATATGAACTTTCATATGAGTTTTACATAAATGTCCTATGTCCCCAAACTGCAGGTGATATACAGCAACTCAGTTTTCCCACATATATATGTAATATTTTAAAACTTATGTGTATGGATGGGGGTGTATTGGCTACATTTGTGTCTGTGCACCACATGTTCAGTGCCCTTGGAGACTAGAAGAGGTGTCAGATTGCTGAGGATGGAGTTACAGATGATTGTTACGTGCCTGGTGTGTGCTGGGATCATACCTGGGTTCTCTTGAAGAGCAACTACTGACAGGGTTTTTGCATATCTATGTCTCTGTGTACATAGGTAGTCTTTAAAGCTGGAATGATGTTTGCCTATGTGTTTTTTTAATTAAATTAGATTTTATTTGGGTATATGTGCATAATTGTGCTGCAGGCATACCCCACAGCAAGCATGTGAATGTTTGCTAAAGTAAATTCTCTCCTTTCACCATGTGGTTCCCAGGGATTGAACTCGGGCTGTCAGGCTTTATAGAAGGGGCCTTTACCTGGTGAACCATTTTGCCAACCTCTTGGTAGTGCCTTTGCCTTTGAATGTTTTTGAGACAGGGTCTCTTCATGTATCCTTAGCTGTCCTAGAACTCTATGTAGACCAGGCTGGTCTTGAACTTGAAGAGATGTGCTACCACATCCAGCTTTTGGCAATTTTTTTTTGTGTGTTAAATATAAAATTCTTCTTGCTCAAATGTACTAGGCAGGTGCTAGATTATGAACACCAGAAGAACTAGACTCAGAAATGAATTACAAGTTCTTTCTTTTTAATTCTTTTTTTTGAGACAGGGTCTCTCTACATAGCTCTGGCTGTCCTAGAACTCTTTGCGTAGACCAGGCAGGCTGGCCTTGAACTCACAGAGATCCACCTGCCTCTGCTTCCTAAATGCTAAAATTAAAGGTGTGCACCATTGTGCCTGGCTTATAAATTAAGAAAAACATTTACTTGCTTATTTGGTGTGTTTGTGTACATTTCATAGTGCATGTGTGGAGGTCAGAGGGCAATTTTTGGGGGTGGGAGTTCTATCCTTTCACCAAGTGGGTTCTGGGAGCAAACTCAAGCACTTTTATAGACTGAACCACATAGTGGATCCCTGGATTATAAATTCTCAATGTTAGTTAGTCATAGTTTGAAGCAATATGTGCATAGTTTGATCTAAGAAGATAAACTGAAGCTGGGCAGTGGTGGTGCA
>LOJH01047644.1:0-10826 GCA_001685095.1 Ellobius talpinus
GCAAGATGTCTCTGTCAATTCTAGAGTTTTAGAAGTTGCTTACAGTGCACTTCCAATTAATTTAGGTAATAGTATACCCTTCTGAAGTCTTTGATGGAGTTGAAAAAAAATAGCTATAATTATAAAAGATAGATTAGAAATAAAACTTTAGACTCACAAAGATAAAATAGATGAGAATATTTACCTTAATTCTCCAAATGTAAATGGACAAAATGTTGTAACTATAATTCTTACTTGATAACTGTTTTGTTGCATGTAATCTTGCTATGTTAAAGTTAAAACCTTCTTTTCTAATTAGACAAAAAGTGGAGGTGATGTGTGATTCTCCTCTGTATGCTGTGAATATGTTTTATTACCATTGGTTAATAAAGAAGCTGCTTTGGGCCTACAGCAGGGCAGAATAGTATAAGGCAGGAATTCCAAGCAAAGATAGAGGAGAAAGTAGGCAGAGTCAAGGAGATGCCGTGAAGCTGCCAAAGAGAAAAGACACAAGTCGACAGCCAAAACCTTACTGGTAAACCACGAGCCTCATGATAAAGTATAAAATAATATAAATAGGTTAACTCAAGATATAAGGGATAGTTAATAAGAAGCCTGAGATAATAGGCCAAACAGTGTTTTAATAGTTTCTGTGTGATTATTTTGGGTCTGGGTGGCCAGGAACAAATGGGCAGCCTCTGCCTATACAGTGTTTCCAATCTTGTATTTCAGTATTCTGTCTTACTATCAAGAGACAATGGAAAAAGGATCAGAGTTCAGTTTCTAGAACCCATATTAAGCAGCTCACAAATTAATATAAGTCTAGATCCAGGAGATTTGAGACCCCATTCTGACTTCCAAGGGTACACACACACATGTAACACACACACACACACAAATACATTTTTTAAGTTAAATCTTTTTAAAAAAGAAAAGCAAGCTATGTGGAGTAAGATTGTCTGAATAAAGACCTAGTTTAATTTCTTCCAGTTGTGTAAGCATGGGCCTCAGTTTCATCATCAGTAGAATTAAAAGAAAAAATTTCCTTACTTCCAATGTTGTGGTCAAAATTAAATGCACTGAAACATGGAAAGCATTGAGAATTTCCTGCCTGATAAAGGTCTATAAAAAGTATATATAATTACAGCATTCACTTTAAATACATGAAATGAAAACACAGAGAGGTGGCAATATGCCAAGCGTGGAATGGTGACAATGGTGTACTGAGGTACAGGGGACTGGGTACATTGTCTGTGGGAAACATTTAAAGTATGAAAAATATGACTTTGTATTGTCATCATAGCCCCAAAATTATAGCCCATAGCTGTTGTCACTGAATATAGAATTCTAGGTCAGTTCGTCTTTCCTCATTTAGCACTTAGAGGACGACTCAGAGCTCTGTTGTCTCCTTATCTGCACTGTCTTCAGTTAGCCATGCTTGCCTTCTAGTCTATATTCATGTGTTTTTGTTTTTATTTGTTTTTCATAATTTATGTATTCTTATTCTACATACATTGGTGTTTTGCTTACATTTATGTCTGTGTGAGGGTGTCAGATCTTGGAGTTACAGACAGTTGTTAGCTGCCATGTGGGTTCTGGGAATGGAACCCTGGGTCACTAGAAGAGCAGTCAGTGCTCTTAACTACTCAGCCTACTTTCTTTATGTGTGCTTTGCCTGCATGTATGTGTGTATGTATGTATTATTATTATTACTATTATGTACATCATTTAGGTGCTCTGTAATTGTGGAGGTCAGAATAAGGCATCTGAGCCCCTGGAACTGGATATTTTTCAATCACTATGAAGGTATTGGAAACCAAACCTTGGTCGTCTACAGGAGCAACAAGTGTTCTTCAGTGTTGAGCCATCTCTCCAGCCCCTTCTTTTGTTTGTTTGTGGACTTCCTTCCTTCTTCTCTCCCGCCCCTCCTCCCTTCCTTCATTTCTTCCTTCCTTTCTCTTTCTCTTTCCTTCTTTCTTTCTTAGCTGTTTTTTAAAGATTTTACTTAAAATATTTGCTATTTGTTGTGAATTTTATTGCTTGACTAGGTAAGGTTTTATTTGTGTCCTGTTGGTTGGGATTCTATTCAACATCTTGGATATGATGATTTGTAGCTTTCATCAAACTTACAGCATCATTTCTTTAATTGATATTTACTCTCCATTCTCTTTCTACTTATCAAAACTCTCAAATTATACAGAACTGAATGCCTTATGTTGTCCCTGGGGCTCTAAATTCATGCTCAACCCTTTCTCTTTCTTCAGTTGCATTGTTTCAATTGCAGTGGTTTAATACTCAGTTTCCATCTTTATGTTAATCAGTTGTCAATCTCCTTCAATGAAAATTTATCTTTCATATACAGTTTTGTTTTTAACTCCTTCACTGCTCTCATTAGGCTTTTATTGTTTAAGTCTTCAAGGTGTTTATAATCTGTTTCAAGATTCTTGTTTGCCAACTGGGGTCTGTTTTTAGGAACAATTGTGTCACTTCGGTTACTTCAAATTTTCTATTTCTCCATAGGTTTTGTTTGTTTGCTGTTGTTTCTTGTTTGTTTCTGTTTTATGTTTTGCTTTGGTTTGTTTTTTTTTACTTGATCCTGGAAATTTGTTGGTTAAACACTTTTTTTTATGTAAGACTTTGTGCGGAATCATGGCAAACACTGAAGTCACTTGTACATACAAGGGAGATTTTCAAAGTTGTTCTTACCAGATTTGTTGGGGCAGGTTGAGCACATTCTTGACTCCAGACCGAGTTTTTTTTTTCTTGTGGGGTCTGACTGCTTAGTGTCTACATTGAACTCCTCAGAGCTTCATCAAGAACTCTTCATTGTGGTTGACCAGAACTCTCATATCTTCCTAACCTGTGCGGACTCTAGGTACTCTTCAGGTTGTTTTTCTTTGGTTCTTGTTGGCCCAGCTTCAGCACTCAGAGAGGTCTTATGCAATTTCTAGTGTTCTTTCTCCAGGTGCCTCCTCTCTTCTGGTGCTCTACCTCTCAGAATACAAATGTCTCACACTAAAATTCCAGCCCCGTTCCCTTCTGTGCTCAGGTTCATACTGCCTCTCCCTGCACTCTATTTCAGAAAGTTCATCCAGAAGATTTGAGGTTCATTTTCCTCAAATGTGGAGATGGGACTCCTTCACTGTCTACTATTTAGTGTGCAGAGACTGTCACCACATAATTTTCAAACAATTTTCCAGTTGTTTGCTGAGTGGGAAAATCCCATCACATTTATCCTATCATACCAGAAGCAAATATAACCTTACATGAAGTTAAAAATTTATGAATCTTTTCTTTTAAGAAGCCAGTGACTCTCAAAGACATCTCAGAAATATCTAATCTATAACAGTTTTTTTTAACTTAGATAGAACTTGAAACTTGGAATCCTAATTCCAGAATTACTGATTTGAATGATCTGGGTAGTCATTTGACAGTGATCATTTGAAAAGGCTCTATGTACTTGTCTTAGGCAGCCAAAATTGAGTCATTGGCTTGTTATGTCCAATTCCTTAGCAACTAAAATTACATCATTAAATGAATTAGTATGCTTGTGCCATATGAGTATTTGTGTATTCACATAAACTAAGTATACATATCCATATAGAGATGCTTTACCTAGACCAATTGTTTTCAAACATTACTGCCACAGACACACTACTCAAGCATATTTTCCAACTTAAGATGTGCCTAGCAAGCTCTAAGAAAAGAACAGAGTGCTGTTCAAGGGATTTAAAGTCTTCAGAACCAGCTGCTTAAGTTCTCGTAAGTGGGTAAAAGACCAACTTTCATGGATAAGCCTTTTGATCATCTGTGTTAATGTGAGCCAGAGAGGTCACTGCTACATCTTCCTACACAAAGCACATGCTTGCCATGCCAGGATTTAGGGTAAAACTTACGGCTGTTTCCTCTGGCCTCCAGTTGCTACAGTTTTTCACAACAAAGCCACACGTAAAAAAAAAAAAAACACTATTGGTTGTTAGCCAAACACAACTAAATCAGGGATCAAATTATAAAAGCTTTGGGCCCTCAACCAGATTTTTTTTCTCCCTGGCTATACTCATTAGGAATGAAAATCTTAAAGAAGTAGATGCTTAACTAAATACCAGAGTTTGAATATATGAAAACTCATTGGTAGCCCCAATAATTCTGTGGGTCTAATTCTAGCTTCATTTTAATGGAAAAACAAATGTAGGATACTTTGAATGTGGCATATTCCCCATAGGGTCCTGTGTGGCAGGCTTGTTCTCCAGCTGGTAGTCCTATCTTGGAAGATCGTGAAGACTTTAGGAGGTAGGAATCAGCAGGGTACAATTAGTTAATTTTTTGTTGGTGTGGCAAAATGCTAAAAAAAATAGAGAGAGCAGGAAACTAAAGGAAAGAGGAGATTCTTTTGGAGTTTCGTAATAAATAGTGTGTCTCTAGATAAGAAAGCAAAAACAAGAAGAATCTAGCCAGCATGCTTCTGCATTCAGGAAACAGAAAGAGATTCATGCTGGTGCCTGGTTCATATTCTCCTTTCCCCTTTATAGTCATCCCAGGCTATATCCCACATTCCTTATTTCCAGTTTCCATTAGTCTTTCCTCTCTGG
The DNA here is from genome assembly GCA_001685095.1 of Ellobius talpinus. Classification (NCBI taxonomy): domain Eukaryota; kingdom Metazoa; phylum Chordata; class Mammalia; order Rodentia; family Cricetidae; genus Ellobius; species Ellobius talpinus. The sequence continues at coordinate 4,569 of LOJH01047644.1, forward strand.
AAACACCTACCAGTCATAGGAAGTATCGTCTCCTAGGGGCTTCACTACGCAGTCGAGTTGACAGTGATAATTATCTCTCACAAATGACCTGGAAAGGCATACCTTTTCCCCTCCCTACTGCTCTCTACTTCGCTGCGTCACAGGTGAGCATCACAAGCCATTTACACCGTCCTGCCACTATCATTCTCTGCCTCACCACAGTCCAGGAACCATGGCTAGCCAGCAGGGACCAAAACCTCTGAAACCACAAATCAAAATTAACCTTTATTTCATAAGCTGTTTCTCTCGCATATATTTCAAAATGACAAAAATTGTAATGCACAAGAGAAACCTAAAGACTTTGGCTCTTATGATTTCTGTCCATTGGATATAAACAAAAACAATAAAAGTAATTAAACTATGTTGGTTCTTGAAGAAGCCAATGAGGGCATCCCAGACCCAGAAGCTTCTAACTGGAAGTGCTGGGCATTCAATAACCACAATGTGAAAACCAATACAAATAAGAGTCTTAAAATTTCATGATCCTATAAATTTGAATCTTATGATCAAATGGCAGTATAAAATGTAGTCTATTCCAGCCAGGCATTTGTGGCACATGCTTTTAATCTCAGCACTAGGGAGGCAGAGGCAGGTTGATCTCTGTGAGTTCGAGGCCAGCCTGGTCTATAAGAGCTAGTTCCAAGACAGGCTCCAAAGCAACACAGAGAAACCCTATCTCAAAAAACCAAAATAATGAAGCAATTAAAAACAAAACAAAACGAAACAATAAAAAGAAAATATAGTCTTTTTTCCATCTCTATTCAGCTTTGTGTTCAAGAGAACATTCAAGACCCAATAACCTATAAAGAAGCTAGAAATATTTTGGTTCATTTTTTTAAAGGCAAAACAGTTCAAAATCAGGTGGTTGTATCTTAGAAATACTTGGAGGATTACTTATTTCTTCAATTCTGCATAGGAAAACTAATTTCTATTCCATTACCAAAAGAGAAAATAAAACATAGTGCCTGGACCAGCTAAGATAACAGCAGGGTCCTGATTGATAATTGAAGAGAATTTACTACAAAGACCGTTCATAAAGTTTTGGCAGGGATTAGAAGAGCCAACTATGTGACTAGAATTCTGAAGTAGGGGAAGGAAGCAGCTACCAGAACCACGCTCTTGAGAGGTCCCTGGCAAGTGATGATCCTTTAGGAAGAGGGATTCAACATCCCGCAGTTACCCAGAGAAATGACTTTTCTGAGCTCATTCCCCTCTCAGCTCCTACTAGCCATTCAGTGTACCAACCCTCCAACCAATACTAATAGTAGTCAGAGGAGACAGTGAAGGGGAGAGAGAAGAAAACCTGGGCATGGGTAGGAAAGGACATAGCCATGGCATAGCAATTACATAGTGGTAATCTGAAGACTAGATAGAACACCAAGCTGTCATAGGTATATCTGGAGCAGCTCATTTCTTTTCCTTTCTGGTATTTACTCCTGATATCTCTTGGGCTTTGGCTCTGACTATTCTCCATATCTTCCCAGCCTCTAAAATATGCCTCCATCTAATTTTTGCCGAGACTGGCTCCAGTTCTTACCATCCACTTTTATGATCTCCACCTGTCTTTGCAAATTGCCTTTCTTGATGAGTTATAATGCTTCTCACTTGGAGATGACTCTGTCCTTAAACAAGCCCATTTCACTGCACTAGTATACACCTTAAATATATGATAACATTGAACAAAATAATAATAAACGTCATCCTCCCTATCAACTACCTGTCATTTTAGGCATAAAGGGCATTGGTCATACTTTATATTCGTTTCGATATCTGATTGTAAGTTAGGAATATTAGCATCAGCAAGCCACAAAGGATCATCAAAGTGAGAAAGGAGAAGAAAGAAAAAAGGAAAAGTGTAAGAGGGAAATCCATAGGCTTGGATTGATGGTTATAATCTGAGAGAGGAGGTAAAGATGCAGAGAAGCAGGGGTCAGGCATAGGGATGTATTCCCGTAATCTCAGCACCCAGGAGATGGAAACATTATGATCTTGAGTTCCAGGTCAACCCAGCTCACATAGCAAGTCAGGTACCAGTCAATCTGAGCTATACAATGAGATCCTGTCAGAGGTAGGAGAGGAGGGGAGAGAGAGCAAGGGAGAGAGAGACAGAGAGAATGAGATAAAGATCCCAAAGGACATTGCCAGCAAAGTTTTGATGTTCCAGTTTTCAAACAAAGATAAAAATTATGTTCAGAATTATGTTAAAGGTATGTAGAAATGGCGTTAGGTGAGAAGAGATGACACAAATGAAGTCAGTACTAAAACTTACAGAGAAAAACTTCAGTTTCCTAATTCATTTGTGTGCATGCCTCATTCTTAGGAGGAGAAATAACTAAGCTATGGTTCTGTCTTAATATGGTCCCTATGGCTTCCTATATTTAGTATTGCCGCCTATGGCTGTATGATCAAAGATTTACATAAATTAGGTCCCCTCCAAGGCTACTCATAGAAGTAGACAGTATAAAAGCTCATAGCAAAAAAGAAAATAGAATCAGTAAAACCTGAGTTCAAATTCCAGGACTAAATAAAATCAGCCTAATTTAAAGCCCTTACAAGCTTATTGTAGCTCCACATCAACCCACCATGCTTTCATCAACTTTAAGTATTTGATTCTTGTTTTCAGGCCAGTTCAAACCGAAAGGAAAATTGGGGATCAAAACAAGAGAAAATGTGATTTCGAACTTGATCATATAGCGTATTCAAGCTGTTACCACAATTCATAGGTTCATTTAACAACCGGTTGTTAGAAGTCTTCTCACACAGTTGTTACATTGCAATTAGATGGCTTCATGGTACGTATTAATTAGTCAACAGATGTTGGGTGCTGGAAGTTCAAATCAATTTTTGGTGACTGGTGATTGTCTACAGGTCTTTGGAAAGCAACGGGAAAGGCTTTGGCTTCCCTCCATCCTTTTTTCAACAGGACCCTTGTCTCTCCATCTTTTCTTGTTTCCAAGGTTAAATGTGAAACCAAATGCTGAGGCCCCCACCTTGCAGAATCCCCAAGATACTTTACTGCTCCTCACTGTTCCCTCCAGGTGCCCACACCTTCTGCATGGTAAGCATGGTTTCTCCCGGAACTGTAGAGGAATTTATTCAGACATCTGATTTACCTGTGATGAGTATCTCATCAGTTGCTTCCTAACAATGCAAAGTGCTACCCATTTATCATTTTCAAGCTTCTTGAGATGATACCATGTTCTAAGAAACACCATCATCTTTTTTCACTAATCATCAGTCTAGAGTAACACAACTGGAAATCACGGAAAGAAAATGCAAGCAAAGCCTCTTTCTTTCCCAGCTTCAAAGGCGTATACCGCAAGCACAACAGAAACAAGACAACCTAACTTTCATGAGACTATCAGGACTTAGGTCCAGGCAATACTCTTAAGATTTGGACCATGCTTTTAAAGCCAGATACATGTAAGATGAGTAACACAAGTGTATCCAGAGTTTAAAGAAGAGTGTTTTGATCCCACCAAATTCCTAGGGCATAGTGAAAAGCACATTAGTGGAGGAGTTCAAACATCTCATCTGTAGCTTTAACCGTATTAAGTGATGGGCGAGGATAGTGTAACTAACGCTTTACTAAATCTTAGGAAAGTCATGTGAGAACTGTTGAACAAATCACAGTACACCCGTAATTCCCTTGTGAAAATAAAGGTGACAGAAACTAAAATAAGGGGCTGATTAGGAAAAGGTTCGATGGAAGAATCTGAACCTTTTATTAGAATGGTTTTGATCCTCTGTTTTCATTTCTTCCCTGCTTTTACTTTCTTCTTACTCATTAACATGAATCACTAATATCTCCTTCTAGGTCCTAAACAAAATCGCCCATTGATAACTATGTACTAAATAAGTGATTTACTATTAAAAAGAGATTGGAATGAAAAACATTCACATTTTAACTGTGACCAATGATCATCATTTGAATTATACAAAAAGATTAGGTTTTTTTTCCCTATGAATGTGTTTTGTGATGAGATTGTGGTTTTCTAAATAAAAAGAATACACACTTGCTTAAGTCCTGTCAATAATCACCTGGATGTGTGACTTATTAAAGTGTAGGAGTATCTGAATAAGGAAGGGATGACTCAAAATGTTCTTATTCATAAACAGGTGATCTACTTGGAGATAAAGATGAAAGGGAAATATTTACTATTTAAAATGTAGTCAAAATTCTGGTATTTCAACACTCACCATAATCCAGGGTTGGTACTAATATTTGAATATAAACAAGAAGACCTTCCCACTGACCACTTCAGCATTGGAAAAATCTCTTAAACTACTGTTACGCCAGATTTGTGGCCACAGACTTGCAGAAGTCATCATACATTACGAGCCACACAGTGTCAACAGTCGGGTGTTTACCCTTTCCTGTTTTTTTTCTACAGTGCTTGGAGCTGGCTAATATCCAACTGAAGAATACAAGTTTCAAAGTTCCAGGTCTAAATTCTAAGTTCTTGATATACAGGAAAGTGAGTGAACCAAGTTCAAAGTGAACCTCCCCCCCACACACACACAAACCACACGCACACACATACACATGCACACTTACAATGTTTCCTAACTACTGGGGCCCTCACAATCTTGTTGGTGGCTACAATAGCTCCACATCAACCCATCCCTTTTGCACCAACTTCCAATATTTGACCAGCTGCTTATCTTCTGGCTCAAGCCATTTCTCTAGGAAAATGCAGAAAAGTACATGGATTTTGCCCTCACTGTCAAACATTTTGGGTCCTTTAGGTGGTCCTAAGTAAAGCTAGCACCCTTAAAACAAGTAGCCACAGGTGAATGGGAGACACGTTAATTGTGTCACAGCACTAAGAGGCAAACGAAATTTAGTGTTACCAGATTACTTTGTGAGGGAAAAAAAACCATACTCTGAACTTTTTTGGCTCTGGTTGGCTATACTCCCTCTGACTCTGCTATGTTTTTACTGATGACGTGTTCTCAGCAACTGTGTTGAACAGGACACTGTCACCTGTTGCAGTAAAGAGAGCTAATCCACTGTAACTTTCATTCAGCCGCCTCAGGAAGGGGGAGCACATGAGATTCCCCTTTCAGACAGCTGGCTCCACTAGCTCTTCCTCGGTCCACTCCCATCATTCTTTAATAATGACAAGAACATAAATTTTCAAATGATTTAGTAAGTTTCTCATTTTGAATCACAGGACTATGAAAAGCTATGGTCAAGAGTGTAGATTTTTTAATTTATTTCTTGTTCATGCCCTAATCAGGTTGATGCTGTTTTTAAATATAAAAAGTTTAATTGGCATACACAGCATTTGGTTTAAATCTTTTTTGAGCAAAATTTGTTTTGTTGACTCTCTGCCTCACCTCTTCTCTTCCATCCCTACGGCCTTACCTGGTGCCCTTTCACCCAGAGATCCGTCCTCGTTCATGTCACCTGTCATCAATTCCCACCTCAATAACTCTATTTCCCCTCCATTCTGTCTTTTCTCATATTATCACCTATACTCACATTTACACATGTAAATTTAAACATTGTAAGGCAGGCTCTTTACAATAAGCAACAATTTTCTTTCTGAGTCTCAGTGAATTCCCTTAATATAATTCTTGCTAATTCAATTTCATTCATCTATGAATTTCATTACATCATTTTTCTTTACACATGGAATAACATTTCATTGTTTGTCTACACCACATTTTTATCATCTATTCCTGGATCAGTTGGTGGCCGTTTACACAGTTCTGTTTCCTTGCTATTGTGAATAACAGAGCCATGAGTATGGACGTGTGGGGATCTCTGTGGTAGGACTTAGAGTCCTTGGATTCATCTCAGGAGTGTTATAAATGAATAATTCTATTTTTGATTTCCTGACAAACCTCCATTTCCATTCCCATAACGACTATACTAGATTATACTCCTACCAGCAGTGAATAATGGTTCCTCATTGCCATTATCTTTGCCAAAATTTGTTAGTATCTCTTTTCTTGATGATAGCCATACAGATTGGAGTGAATGGAATACAAAGCAGTTTTAATTTTAACTTCTCTGATGGCTAAGGGTGTGAAAGCCTTCTAAAAGTACTTACTGTGCTTCTTATTTTGAAAATCATCTGAAGTTTTCAAATTTTTTTAATTTCATTTTATATTACATCCACAGTTCTCCCTCCCAGCCCTCCTCCTGCTCCTCCTCGCCTCCTCCCAGCCCTCCTCCTGCTCCTCCTCGCCTCCTCCCAGCCCTCCTCC
>LOJH01047645.1:0-13175 GCA_001685095.1 Ellobius talpinus
GCATTACCATGTGGCAGTGGCTTCCAGGCAAAGTTTCAGCATGTCTGACTCTGGTGGTGGCTTCATGGCTTCTTCTGACTCTGCTCTTCTTTCTCTCAGCACTCAACCTAGCTTTCTTTGATAGTTATTTGATGTGGGAGTTCCCTCTGTGTGCTGTGATTACCATTAATGAAGAAACTGCCTAAGATCTACCTTGCTATAAGTCCAAAGCAGTTTCTTTATTCATAAATGGTAATCACAGCACACAAAGGGGACTACCACATCACACCCCAGTGAAATGTAGCAATAGCCTAACCTCTTTCTACTGTTTCCTTTTGCAAATTGTTTTATCTTTTCATCTATGCACCAACACATTTCTCAAGTATTCTATCACTAGTAAATCTTCCTTTATTCTCAATCACTCTTCCACCTCTTACATTTTGGATAATCTCTTTTACTCTGCTCTTGAAAATCCACAACCAAGAATTAACATTTACTCATTGCCACCAAATTATGCTAAACACTTACATAGAATCCACTCAAAAATTTAAGTCCAACCCTCACCATTCTAAACTATCTTTGGAAATGAGAAGTTGGAATGTGTATCTGTACATTGAAAGGCTAGATGCTCCTGCCTATAAAATCTTGTTCAATTCTGTCAATAAGGCAATTCTCTGAACTGTAAAGTGGCAAGATCTGGAAGAAACATAGCTTTCTCCAGTAGATAATACACTAATGCTCTTATTTTGGTGTAAGTAGTCATCTCAGAATTGCTTCTGGAAGCGCAAATGTTATTCTTGTTTTCATGGACTCTGGCTATCTACTAGAAAATCATTTTTAATGACAGAAATCTCTGTTTTGAGCTCTTTGCTGAAGAGAAATGTTAAATCTTCCTTTTACCTGATTGAACTTTATAGAGAGACACATCTTACATTCACAGATGCCATCTCCCTAGAATTTTCTTAGACATTCTTTTTGCTTTTCATGTTTGCTAAAATTTCCTTCTTGATTTTACAACATTCCTGGAATCCTTTTTCATTCTACTTCTTAATCCTAATGACATCCTTTTTACCAGTTCCTGCCCTTCCACTTTTTCATGGATGAATCACATAGTCTTCTGTTCACATTTTCTTACTATGTATTTTTCTACTCTTCCCATGATATTCCCTGACCTATTTGGTTAAATTAAATTTCTGAAAATTTTACTTTAGGCCATTTCCTTCTGCTGAATCTTGATACTAGCTCTTAAATATTGTTCTAAGAAGACTTCAAAAGTTATGAAGTTTTAACTTTTTTGCCAGACTTTCTTAGTTGCTTCTGGGTTTGTTCTTTTTATTAATGATCTTTTTTATTTGTTTGTCTGTTTTTGAGACAAGGTTTCTCTGTAGCTTTGGTGCCTCTCCTGTAACTAGCTCTTGTAGACCAGGTTGGCCTCCTCCCTTTAGAAAGTCTATTTACTCAATTGTTTAAACACATGCATTTTCTTACCTATTCTTGATAGTTTGTGAAATCCAAAGCTGGAGACTAATATGTTTTACCTTTCCCCTTCAATCCCTAAACAATATTAGGAAAATTTTGGTACTCCAAAATGCATTGCATCAAGTTTCACAAAAGTCCATCTGACAATCACCATATAGTTGCACTGCTTACTCCTTGCTGTTCTTTGGAAATTTAAGGTAGCCACCTTGCTTGGTTTTGCTGTGCACTACCCCCAAAATGTTAGAATTCCTTTCTAAAATATAAGAGAAACAAGTTCTTCTGGGCTTTCTTTAAATGTTGCTAGCTTATGAAACTAGTCTCAATTATATAATTACATTATTTATACCCCTTAATTGTTGATCTTCTTCATTCTGATATTGTACTTATTAACTTATATCAGATACTTTATTTATAGTGTTTATAATTCATTGTATGTCCATGTCATTAGAAAATAAGTTTCTTAGATATCATATTTTTGCCTCTCATCAATGAATTCAAAGCCAGCAATATATGTTGAGCTCAGATGAGTTAATACAGAGTGGTAATTTTAAAATAAAAAGTTCCTGTCAATTTTCAAATTCTTATCAGGGGTTTTGATGAGTCATGTGGCATTATGAGTATGTAGAGTAATGATTAAATGATTATTGATTTCTCTTGCCACATTAATTTCTGGTTCTCACAGACACAGTCTCTTTTCTGTAATTGTAGTTGCTGCTCCTGCTTGCCTTGCATCTCTTGAGAGAAATAGAAACAGGGAGCTGACTTTTCAGAATTCTGATAAAAAATGCATTGCTCCATGGTTGAGTGCACTTAATTTTCTTATATATTAGAAGGTAATGCTTGCATCCCACATGAAGGCAGAACCATATGCCAGGAAATTATATATCTTGAGAGAAAGTTAGCTAGAGTCACAAGCTAGTTTGCATTAAAGAGGCTGAGTTATCAAACACGTCTAATAAAAATATGTTGAATATATTTAAAAAATAACAATGTTATATGTTCACTGTGAGAGAATATATCATAATAAAGGTTTTAATGTTAATTAAAGTTAGGCACAACATCAGCTATAGTTCATAATTTTTATTGATGATGATTGCTAGATTCGTAAATATACTTCATACTCAAGTTTATGATTTTTCATATGTGGATATGGAATCTATGCCAGATGTGTGAAAGATGAAGAGATAGAAACATTATGTTGTTCCAAAATAGAAGATTCAAGAGTTTTCTTTTGGCATGAAATCTGTTATAACTAGAGCAGTAGGGAAAGAGAAAACAAAAAACAATAAAGAATGAAGTCCTGGGTTCTGAAAGTCAATATAAGTGGCACACACATCCACCAGTGATCAAAATCCTGCCACTGCCTCCTACATGTCATACTGGGGACCAAGCCTTTAATACATGGACTTCTGGGGACACCCCAAATAGAAACTCTAACATTTCTTTCCTATATTGTATGAGGCAATGGTTAATTTGAAGCTGGGTAGGGTTAAGGTAGTTGGGCAGAGATTTATAATATTATGAAAACATTTGTACTAAATGCTTTCTTACTAATATCTCACTAAACCCTGTTCTTTGCATTCTATCTTTAAGGATCAAAGTATCAATCTAAGATTTGTTTTTACCATGGGTTGTATTGGAATTTTAATGTCACAACAAATTGCCTAAAAAACAATTTAAAGAGGAAAATACTAATTTTGGTTCACAGCTGCAGAGATGTGTAGCAATAATTATTCAGCTTCATTTCTTTTGACCTGAGTTGTGGCACAACATCACGACAGAGGGGTCCTGATGAAATAATTCTATGAATCCCATGGTAGCTGAGAAGCATAGAGAAGATAGGAGTTGACACAAGATCTTCTCTTTTGAGGTGTCTGTGGTCAGTTTCCTCCTAGCAGGCTCAATCACCAACTCTACAACCCACCAGCAATAATATAAATTCATAAATGTATTATGGGTTAGTCTACTGGCTAGGCCATTTCCAACCTTTCCAGACTAAGCCTTTAATACAGAATATTTGATAGAAGACTTTCATATCAAAGATGAATATTGAATGGCTAAAAGCTGATTCTTCTCTCTAAAAACTGAAGAGTTTTCCAATAAACAGTGCTTAGGTCTGTTCTGGAAAAATTTCTTTCAATTTCGGATACCTTGTTGAGTCGATAGGAAAGATGTAGTCAGCATGACAAAATTAAACTGCTTTATTCATTGTAATTTATATTATTTGAAAACAGTCTTAGATTTCATTTTTTAGGAGTAACTATAGACTTTAGGGAAATTTTTATCCCTAGATAAGCAGAGAGAAAACAAAAAAAGGAGGAGACAAGAATTCCTGATCATTTGTTATCTTAGTGACACTTTCCTAGGAGCAGCAGCAAAGAATGTTCTGTAGTAGCTCCCTAAACTCCAACACTAGAGTCCTGTCAGTTTCATGGTTGTGAATGGCAACACACAGACAAGCTAAAGACAAAAGGCTGCTCTCTGCTTTAGCACAAGAATTATCTTACCCAGGGCAAGAGAGCATTGAAATATGGGTAGATATATTGTCTCAATTACCTCAAATAAGACTTTGTTTCATAGTGTTCATGTTTCTGCAAATGTTGTTAGAGAGAAATAAAAAAGACCAGAAGCAGAAGAGACAGGGACAGTGAACAAATACAAACATGCCCTCAGTCAAAAAAGATTCCTATTAGACATTTTGATTAAAGATGTAATAAGCAGGTACTGAAATCCACATATTGGAGAATTCTCAGGTCTATGACCAACAGTTCATAGGACTGCAGGGCACGTATTTATGAAGTAATATACCAAAGCCAAAGCGTTGCTAGGTGTGCCCCGTGCTGACTGAAGGGAGCCGTATTCTTATTGCTGCACATCAGAACTTTAAAGAGTATGGACGTGGTGCCGCTGAGCTGGCTAAGAGCAAAGGAAGATTCTGGGTTGCAGGAGCTCGATCCTCCCATCCCCAAAGTGGCAGGAGAGAAACTGCTTGGGAGCTATGATTCACATGCTGTCTTTCAAGGGGGTAGCTGACGTTTGACTTCTTTCTGTGCACACGAGCACCTGCACATGTGCACATGCACACACCCTCACACTGAATTTTATGGATGTGAATATATTAAAATACCTACTGTTTCTAAGGCTCAGGGAACAATGCAAAACAGGGGTTGAAAGAATGTAAGAGCCAGATATTAAGCTAGTTTGCTGTGAGATTGTATCTTCTAGTATTATCAGGATCTACACCCATAGAGCATCACCAACATGACGGCCTATGCACGAGCTGAACAAGGACACCAACAGACATGCTGAAGTGGATGGAGGAAAGAACATGAGGCTTTACCTCTACACAAGGACCTACATGCAAAGAAAGAATGCTGAGAGTGGGAGATACAATCTCTCCAGGGAAGAGCACACATGGATTAGTTATCAAGTAACACATAGTCAGCCCTGACAGTATACATACATACTACAGTAATGTTATAAACACTTATGAGGTTATAACATTTGATATATGTATGTGTGTGTTCCTAAATATTACATATATACTATATGTGCATGTATTCCTGAATATATAAATTCTTAATATATAATTCCTAAATATAAATACATAAGCAAACATATATGCATAATAAGCACACAAACAGATATATATGCATTCTTATATACATATTTATACACCCGTATATAATATTTAGGTACACACATATATGAAAATACATATATATATATATACATACAACAACAATTAATGAAAAAAAGAGTCTGTCAATTGAAAAAAGAGTAAGGAGATATATTGGAGGATTTGGAGCAGGAAAGAGGGAAAATGAAATTACATTATTATCTCAAATATGAAAGAAGTAATACAAATTAAGTTAAAAAAGAAGTATTTTTATTTGTCTTCTTATTCCAATGTTCTTATTTGCATACTCAAAATAAAACACGATCTCTACAACAAAAAATTAGATTATAGACATAAAATAAATGCCAGATTGAATTTTAAGTGTTCTGATAGCCAGGATAGAAAAGGTGAGATAAACTACCCAGATCTCCATAAGAAAATAAAAATTTTAAGAATATGATATACAGGGTTTATAGAGAGACATGTAGAGGCTTGGATTATCCAAGTTTCCTTAATGATGTATTTGGCATATGTAAATTTAAAATTTAAGGTGTTGGTTCAAATGAAATAACCATGATATGATTGTATTACAAAGTATAATGAATTTGAGTATTCTGGCGCTGGCCTGTGGTTTCAATGTCACCTTCAGATACCCAGGGAATTTGAGGCCAGGTATATGAGACCCTGTCTCTTACAGACTAAAAGAATAATTAAAAGAATGCAAAAACACACAGTTCAACATACTATGTGGAAAGCATTTCTCTGCTGATTTGAAAAATCTCACCAGAACTAAGAATAATATTTTAAAACAAAGAAGACAGGACTTTCTTAAATGGATATATTATAAAGATATGACAAAATATGACTTCTTCAAGGTACCAATATTTCCTTACTTCATCCAGAGAATCTATATTAATGAGAAGCAGGAATCTATTTTTCTGGTTTATTTGTGTATTCTGATAAGAATGCCATTTTTAAACAGTTTTAATATTTTATTTGTCATTCGGCACATGTGAAGTAGTTGATTTATTAATTTTATTAGCAAGGCTTTCACCAGTTGATACCACCCAATTTAGCTTTAAAGAACTCACGGGGGAAATTTTAATAGAACCAAAATATTGCCACCTCTACATTCTTTGCAGATCACCCCTCTCCCCACAAAGCAGCTCCTTTCCCTTAGATACAATGCTTGCAGAAAAAAAGTTAATCTAAATATTAACTTATAGAAATTATCACAATGAAATAACAATTAAAAATAACACTGTTGGGGACTGCCCTGGGATCTGAGGAGAAAGAATGGTTCAACCCAGTGCCACTATAGACTGAGCGGGACAAGGAGACCCACACACAAGCATGAAGTAGTCCACCCTGGATTCTAAGGAGAAAACATGGGCTACCTAGTGTCTTGTGGCGCCAGGCAGATGGGCACTATCGTAGTAAGCAAACATATGGTGTGGTATAGGAGAGAAAGAAAGAGAGAGAGTAACTGAATTGTTCATGTCCTATGGAGAGAGGCATAACTGAAGAGATGAAAGCAGTGAGCAACGGGCTGAAATGGTGGCTTGATTGTCACTCGGGGCTCTGGTGATGTCTGACACATGCTGCTAGGGCCCATGTCTGGGTTCATGGCCCCGAGAAAACAGTGGTCTGTGTTGATGTCTTTGCTCCTGAAACCACCAAAGAGCAATAGGATAGGGTTGTCCCTAGTTTTCCCTACCACCTCACTGACTGCAACACTAGCAAGAACTGGTCCTGCCCCTCAGTGTCTGAAGCCGTCAGGAAAGAGGATCCTAGACCACCTCACCTGAGTAACATATTGGGAGTTGATCTTGTTGCAGGGGCAAGGGAGAACTGGTCCTGAGGGCGTGAGGAATGTAGGTCATGACTGCCATTTGATATAAGAAAGGTGCCTCCCTCAAACCTCACCACCTGCAATAGATGGGATACCTGATCCAACCCTTCCAGCATCAACTGCAGGACTCAGGAGAACAAGCCCTGTGCCTTGCCTGGGAACCACAGTAGAATGGGCCCCTATACACAGGGGTTCCTGTGAGCCACAACTAAGGGCATGAGAGTGGCATAGATGGTGCCACCTCTCTCATCTGCTGTGTAGTAATGTGGGTGAGGAAAAGATGCCCACTAACTACAGCTGGTGAGGGAGATGACCCTCCCCTTTATCAGCTACCACACTCGGGGTAGCCAATCCTGCACTGTCTAGGCAGCACAGTATAACTGACCCTGTTGACAGGAGGCAGGGCTGAGCAGGCTGGAGAGTGCTAACTGTGAGAGATCTGGCCCCACTCCTAATCTGTCATATGACAGCATGGGTAGGGGAGAGGTGCCCTCCCACTCAGCCTCTCTATGCCTGAGATGAGTGGGAGAGCTGGCCCTGAAGTCATAAGTGTAGGAGAGCTGTTTCTCTTTCACCAGCTGCAATGCTCCAGAGAGTTGCCCTTGAATGACCTTTTTTTCTCTTAAACTTTATTTTATTTTTTTGGTGGTGTGGTTCTAAGGTCAGAGGGTAGACTTGAAGAGATATAGAGATAAAAGGGATAGAGATGCATGATGTGAAAGATTCAAACAATAAATAAAAAGAGTGAAAAACAGATCACACAGTTGATTGTGGCTTAAACAAGTAAAACTCATCTTTATTCCCAGTCCCTTAAACTTCCACCTTTTCCCCCACAAAAAACGTTGATCTACTCCTGTTTAATGTAGTGACTAAATGCTACTAGTTATTATGGCCTCAGCCTGATACACATGAACTCTTTGGTGGTAACATAGTCTTTATTATTTATATAAAAGAATTTCAGTACCTCCAACTATCAGATAGCTGAACAAAGCTGTTTCTAGCCTTTTAAATTTCAAAGTCTGAGCTTTAGATGGCAGCTTCTCTCCACAAAACTCTTCATTATACATAAAGTTGTAGCACACTTGGAAATGAACCAGAATTGATCTTTGTTGTGGGGTGTCCTTCTGTATACGTGTTGCTTTTATTGGTTGATGAATAAAGCTATTTGGGTCAATGGCTTAGCAGAGCAAAGCCCGACGGTAACTATGAACAGAGATATATAGAGACAGTAGCTGGAGTCAACAAGAAATCATGTAGCTGCTGAAGGAGAAAGACCCCTGCTGAAACCTTACTGGTAGGCCACAGCCTTATGGTGATACACAGATTAATAGAAATTGGTTAATTTAAGTTATAAGAATTAGCCACAAATATGTTTGAACCATTAAACAAACATGTAATTAGTATAGTTTCTGTGTGATTATTTGGGTCTAGGAAGCCAAGAAATGAAAGAAAAATCTTTCAATTCTTACAGATCTTTACCTGCTTTCAATAAGTAAAATGAGATTTATGTTAAGCTGTTGAATACAAGTTGTCATTCCTGATATGAAATGTATCACACAATGCACAATGGTGAGGTAATTTTTGCCTCCCAAGACACCATTTACATATTTTATATTATGATTTTGTTTGCATGTAAAGCAATGGGAAGAGAAAAGTTAGCATCCCATAAGAAAGAGTACAATTCTGAAAGACACTGCACAAATATATTTTGTTGTATCAATGTATTTTGTATGTACTAAGTCATTGAATGAGAGTCAGAAAATAAATCTAAAGAGTGTGTTCTATGAGTATCTCTGTGAATGTACAGAACTATCCATGTCGTCTTCATCTTAGAATGTGTTGTGATAAAAAGCAACAAACAGTTTATTTGGGGGAAAAAGTAAAGAATAGTTCCCCTCTTAAGAAAATGAGCAAAGTTTCTGGAAAGTTATAGATCAATTAACAAGAGAATTGCTGCTTTGTAGTGCTGAAGTTTCTAATATAAATTAAGAAGACAAAAAAATTAAAGATTATAAAACAAGTGTCAGACACAGATTGTGTTTTAGAGTATCTTGGGTTTAATTTACATTCCTGAGACAAAGGGTGTAGGTAAGAAAAATTCCAAAATGTAAGAATAATATATAAACAATTCTCAAATCCTATTCTGTATAAAAATATAAGAACTTCAGGCAACTAGTGACTGCTGAAAGGGGTAGAATTAATCTCTCCCAGCTTTGAGAACACTAATTGATTTTCCAATCTAAAGAGATCATTTCAGTACCAAAACCATATACACGTATAGACAAATAGCACCAAACATATTTAGCATTGTGTGTGTGTGTGTGTGTGTATCAATAACAAAGGTCATCAGTTTGAAAGGTAGTGGTGGGGGTAAGGGAGGTGTTAGAGGGAAGTAAGAAGAATATATGTAATTAAATGTTAATTAAAATAGCTAATTTTAAATAAACACAAACATATAAATACCAAAGTATCAAATCACAATTACATTATGTCAGTTTATTATGAATTTATTACAGTCTTAACTCAGATAAGTTAAAATTATCTGACAGCCTAACTTACCTATGAATTTTACCTTGATCCTTCCTTCTACTCCTCCACCCTTCTCTCTTTTGGCTCTCTTTTACATGTTCAGTCCTTCTGACTCTGATAGCAGAGGTACTACAAAGTCTCTCTTAGATTAATGTCTTAACACTGTATCCCATTAAGCAGCTGCTGTGGATTGTTTAATGCTATTCTGTTTCGAACAAGTCCTAAGGTAACAAGTGACTTTGCAAATAAGTTTGTGTTACTGTTTCTTTCACTAAATTCACCTCTGTTACTGTAACTATGATCTTTTCTGGGCCTCTTTAACATTATTGTGGTCTATTTTTTTTCTTTTTAGATTGCTTTTGTTAACTCCCAATGGTAACTCTGTCCCAGCTCAGAATCTGTTTGCTATTTTGGGTAAAACATGTCCTTCTGTTCCCTGCTGGGATTCATAATTGTTACTTGGCAGATGAATTATGGCAGGCCTAATCATTACTCTGAATTTTCCACAAGTCCAATTAGCAAAAAACAGCAATTCATAGTCTGCCTCTCAAGCAAATTCGAGACCAACCATCCACAAGTTTTTAAGGTTGTAGTGAGATCATTATAATTACAGTTTTCCATAATTATAAGTAATTTCTATCTATGAAAGGCTTAATAATACTATCACATGATTTTTAATCCTCTGGGATAGATGAAGCCATTGCTCCTTAAGGAGAGACCAAATTCAGTAAATATTTGCATGAGATTAGTGGATGGGATTCCTAATCTTCTGGGCAAAGTTATTCTATTCAAGGAGAATAAAATGATAAAAGTCTAAAACCACCAAAAGCCTTTGCAAACAACATCTTAATGGAAAGTGACTAAATAAACAATAAGATGGTAAAGGGTCATTGACATTATTTTTCTATTCTGTTATACTCACTGCTTCCAATGTGGGTGAGCACACATGGTACATCCTCAGATTATCCTGGCTATTTTACAGACGTGGTTTATTTTGTTTGGTCGGCTAGTTTAATGCTTGTGTATCAGGTGTTTTGCTCACTCCTTTCTTCTCCATCTGATGTCAAAATGATCTGGTAGATGATAGAGGCACAGAAAGAGAAAGCAAGAAATTTAATTGACTCCTTCACTGACTATTGACGGATGAGAATGTAACTGCCTACACAAACTCCTGGAAAACATTGTCTTTAGGAACCCAATACCAAAATGCTAATATCTGCTTTGTGGGATCTCAAAAGAACATTGGAGAAAACATATGTGAAGCTCAGGCAGAACAGTTAGGTTTTGGTTTGTTTCTTTTCTTTTTTCCTGAAATTTATTGTTAGGTTTCAAGAAGAGGTAAGTATTGATTTATTTATTTATCTGTTTATCTATTTATTTATTTATTTTTGGTTTTTCTAGACAGGGTTTCACTGTAGCTTTGGAGGCTGTCCTGGAACTAGCTCTTGCAGACCAGAATAACTTCGAACTCACAGAGATCCACCTGCCTCTGCTTCCCAAGTGCTGGGATTAAAGGTGTGTGCCACCACCACCCGGTTTATGAGGTAAGTATTTATTAACATCTCTGGATCATTGTTATTCTACATGATAATACATAGTTTTCTTCAATAGTTATGAAATAAAGCAACTGTGTGGAGACTCCCAAATAGTGGGGCTTCCTTCCAGATACTGGATTAGATACAAACCACACCAAACGTTTGTATTCCAGGAGGGATCCTGGAAGAAAAATTAAAGTGTCTGCTTTCTGACTCAGGCAGAAAAGAGCAGCAAATGTTCTCGCAGGTGTAATTTTTAAGAGGAGCATAAGGCTAGGTCTGTGTTAGAATGGGCTGGAACGTGGTGGTGAAGGAGACAGTGGAAGAGGAAGGACGGTAAGAAGAGAATGGAAAGGGGATAGGAGTATTTGTCCCAGAGTGACAAAAGGTTGCCTCTGGATAGAGAGGAGACAGATGTGGCAGGGAACCCTACGTTAATTAGATGAATCAAAGGCGGTTTTTAATAGCTGGACTTTGGTAGTCAGTCTTAGTAGGAGGAAGAGGAAGAGGTCAAATATGAAAACAGACCTTGGTGGTTAGCTTTAGGAATGTAATCTAAAGTGTTTTTTTAGCAAAGCAGATGGAATGTGGGGAAAGGGCAAGGTCTACCAGTGCCAGGCTTGAGCTCGCCAAGCTCAAGCTGGCCAGAGTCCCTTCACTGTGAGTTTTTCTATTTATGGAAGCAGCACAGTATTTAATTTGTCAGGCATGAAGATGTTTAGTACTAACCTGAGGATTAACCTTATTTAACCTTTCATTAGGATGAAAAGAACAGAGAATAATCACCTGGTATTTTCCCTTTCTCTGCTAAAAGGCACACACACACACACACACACACACACAGAGAGAGAGAGAGACTTCAATGGCTACCCATTAAAAGCTAGCAAGTTGTGAATGCAGAAATACCAATATTTAAAGATTTATGAAGAGACATGCCTATTATAGTCAAAATAATTTTGGAGAATAACAAAGTCTAAGCACTGAGCATTGGCAAGAAAGGAGACATTCAGTGCCCCTGATATGAGTCTCCAAACAGGCACACATATACAGTCAACAGATATCTTGGCAGACAGAGATACAACATAATGAAATAAAAGAATCCTTTTGTCGATGGTACTGGAACAAATAGAGCGCTGTTAGGAACAAAGGAAAACAATACCAAAACCTAACAGACCATAGATCACAGACCCCACACAAAAATCAATAAAAGATTGATTATAATTCTAAACGTAAAATGCAAACCTATAAAGCAACAAGGATTTTACATTCAAAGCTCAGGAAAAAAATCTAGAAGTTGGAGTTTGTTGATTACTTTTAGATACAAGAATAAAGTCATGATGCATGAGAGAAATAATCTTTATGGTAGATTTTATTAAAGTATCTTGCTCCAGGCTAAGCCCGTCCTAAAATTAACCTCTTTATGCTATGTAGTTTTGTGCAGAAATTACTGTAAGAATACAACCTCAGACACCGTGAAAAAGTGTAAGACCTTTGATCCCAGAATGAATGAAAATGTGAGGAGAATGAGAAGAGAAGTCATCGACTGGGAAAAGTGTTGTACAAGATGGATTGAACAGAGGATTATTTTTGAAAATACATCAATGATGTTTATTACTCAACATTGAGAAATTAAACATTCAATCAAAAGCTTCAAAATACATGAGTAAATGGTTAAAAAAGAGAGAGCTGATAAGTAAGCCTGTTCATAGAGGCTAGACATCATATGTCAATGGAGAAAGACAAATTGAAACAACGTGATGTTAAGGATACATCTTATTGTGTGGAAGTTCAAGCCATTACCTCCCCCAAATCTGGCAAGAGTGTACTGCAGAAGGAACAGTCCTTTGGTGCTGACAGTACCACGTTTTCTGGTATACCACTCATAATCAGTCCTTGGCATTTTCTCAAATAAATTGAAAGTTGGTATCTCCACAAAATCTGTTAAGACATACAAAGCTACTTTAATCATAATTTCCAGATCTTGAAAGGATGAAGAGTTGATAAGTAATTAGGGGATGTTAGGGATGCTAAGTCATTAGGTGACTAAGTGAAAGAAACCTGAAAAGGCTAAACATGGTATAAATGTTGAAAAGACAAAAATTGTAGAGATAGTAATATGATCAGTTATAGGTAGATGCTTTAAGGGGAAAGAGATAAATAGTTGGTTTACAACATGTTTTTG
>LOJH01047647.1:0-13175 GCA_001685095.1 Ellobius talpinus
TTGGAAGAGCAGGCAATGCTCTTAACCTCTGAGCCATCTCTCCAGCCCAAAATATGACATTTTCAATTAAAAGTCTGGAAACACTCGTAACTGTTGACCTATATGTGTCTGCATATATACATACACACAAATACAAATGCACACACACACACATACATACATACATACATACACATGCAGACACACACATGCATGCACACAGATAGGAAAAATTTCTTTTTGTTGGGGAAGGCCACTCTTGTTCTATTCAGGACTTTAATTAAATAGAAAAAAATAGGCTTACTGCGTTTTGAGGGTCAATATGATTTATTAAAAGATTATTTCAGACATCCAAGCTTTAATTTCACCAAAAACACCCAAACAGAAATGCCTTGGCCAATGTTTGTACAAATATGCAGTAGTTTAGTAGCCCAGCTGACTTGCCATTATAGTTTGTGATGGAGGGACAAACATTAGAAGATGGCGAGCTTCTCAGAAGTCCCTGCTGGGTACTGCCATGATGACATGAGGTGGCCAGAGGGGGGAAAGAGACTTTCCTCCACACTTTTTGACAGACAATGTAAAAGTTTAACATACTGAGTACTTACATGATACCTTAATGTCTATAGTCATCTGGTCTGACAAGCAAGAATCACCTAAAGTAGTAATTTATTACACAAAGTAGATAAATATTGTAATAATCCCTCCAGATGTTACACCTAATTACTGACTGCACCCACGTCAAAAGACAATAAACTATGGAAGACTGGCATATAAATGTGAGTATACTTTGATTTTTTTAAAATTCTCTGTGCTAATATAATATTTACAGTTAAGTAGCAAAGATGCTTAAATTCACTGAACTTGGTGTACCAAGAGGATATATGTTTTTAGTCTTTAATAAGTACTATCTGATTTGAAATGTTGGTCAGTACTTAGAGTATTAGAGGAAGCCAACAATGCTGACTAAACAGGAGGAAGAGCCATGGCTGCTGTTTTGTTTTGATGGTATTTTTTTTCTTTGTCTTAAGTCTTTGTCACATGCTAAGCATTCTACATGTGAATTTGGGGGTTCCCGTTAATTAAATGAGGATCATTCTCTAATAAGTCATTTCATTTTCACCAAATTCTTATGTTTGTGGTATCACTGATCTTTCCAATGTTGAATTTCTTCTATTTCTCCCAAGCCTGATTAAACTGCACTCATGTAAGCATTTTTATACATAATTGCTCAACCCAATGTTCTATTTTGCTAAAGCCATTAGCTCCTAGCCACTGATATGTTGGAACCTGTTTGGGATCTCCTATCAGGGCTGTGTTTGAAAGGGGAAAGAGTGCCAAGATGCCCCAGCAACTCCTGACCAGGAAACAGGCTCTCTATCTTCAAGATCTTCCACTTTCCCTTTGAAAAGGCAGACAGCACTACTGTACTGCTAACCTGCTCCATCTAGCTTCCCTTTTCTTGACTGTTGCTTTTATCCATTTCCCATCCACAGTCACTCAAATGAAGTATTCAACAAATAGTTGGTTTCTGTCAAATTACATTGTTCTCAAAAACAGAATCTAGTTTTTGTAAATTTGTTGTCAATTGAAGAGTAAATGAAAACAGGCATTTGACAATAATTATACTTACTGTA
This sequence comes from Ellobius talpinus, assembly GCA_001685095.1. Classification (NCBI taxonomy): domain Eukaryota; kingdom Metazoa; phylum Chordata; class Mammalia; order Rodentia; family Cricetidae; genus Ellobius; species Ellobius talpinus. The sequence goes on from LOJH01047647.1 coordinate 1,617, forward strand.
TAATTTTACTTACATACTTGCTGAATAATTTATAAAGTATGTTTAGACATACTTTATACCTTCACTTTGAAAGATTTTGCATTAAAATCCAGATTGTATTCAAGATATCTGCTGTGAACTAAAACTGATGTTCAAAATGTAAAGCGTGTAAAGTCAAGGCAATTACGTTTACCAACAGAAAAGCAATGCTACCAATGAAGTCACCTGCATTAAGAAATCTGGAAAACACATACATGCTATCTTGTCAAAGACCTTTCAGGACTTCGCCTGTGATACTTCAAATTCAAGTTAACATTTTTAAACTGAAGCTATTTTTGCCTATAATAAAAATAACTAACTTAGCAAACATTAGACAGGTATAGAGATATGAGAAGCCATAAGTTTTAAGAGACTCTCTTTCTTAAGTATTTTAAAGACAATATTTCTTTTACAGGAACAAGTCACGTTCTGCCTCTTCCATTGCACAGCTGGCTCTTATGTATGGAGTTGCTGAACATAGCACTTCCTTGTCAATTCTGCATAAAATTACAGGCTTGAAAAATAATTTTTAAATGTTCCCTTTTCTTTTTTATTTTATATATGTGGGTATTTTGACTACATGTATATCTGTGTACCATGTGCATATATAGTGCCTGGAGTTTTGTAAGAAGAGGACATCAGACATCCTAGGACTGAAGTGACAGACAACTGTGAGCTGCCCTGTGAGTCCTGGGAATCAAACCCCCAGTCTTCTGGAAGAGCAGCCCGTGCTCTTAACTGCTAAACCATCTCTCTGGCCCATGAAAGATGTTTTTGAAGATCTAATGTATAGTCTTTACCAATCTGGTATGCAGAATCCATTTTATAGGTTGCAATAACCAAATTCACTATTTCACTATAGAAAAATGGTATACCTTCAAACAATTTTAATTAGCAAAAATATTTAAAAGTAGTTACCTAGTAATTAGAGTTCTGCCCCTTAAAAATCACTAGAAAAGTCACAACTTCTGACTCATGCGTAAACATCAGATGGAGCTGGGGTATCTTGAAGAAGAGGGGGAGGAAGAATTGCAGAAGCCAGAGGGGTCAAGGACACCAAAAGAGAACTGCCCACAGAATCAACTAACCAGGGTAAAGAGGGACCCACAGAGACTGAACCAACAATCAGTGAGCCTATATTGGTCTGATCCAGGTCCTTTGCACATAGGTTACAAATGTGTAAATTGGTGTTCCTGTGGGACCCCTAACAGTGGGAGTGGAGGTGTCTCTGATTCTTTTGCCTGCTTTGGGGACCTTTTTACTCCCACTGGGTTGCCTAGTCAAGCCTTAGTATGAGGGTTTGTGCTTAGACTTTTAAGTTGATATGCCGTGTTTGGTTGATATCCCTGGGAGACTCGCCCTTTTCTACAGGAAAAGGAGAAGGAGTGGATCTGGGGGAGAGGTGAAGTGGGGGAGGGGACTGGAAGGAGAGAAGCAAAGGGAAACTGTGGTTGGAATGTAATGTATGAGAGAAGAAAAAAGGAAAAAGATAAGTCTTATCTCCCTTCTGCAAGAGAGTCCTTTATGAAACATGGCTGTTTGCCTTGGTCTTGTCGCCTTTACTGTGGTCTCCGATCTCCTAGCACCAATGCTCAGAGCCTCATACTGCAAGAGAAGACGGAGTCATTGGGTTGAGTGGGACAAACTCGGTGCACTAAATGTTGCACATAGAAATGTGCCCCAAGTGGGATTCTATGGCTGGCTTCACACTTTTGGGAAATTCCCCCATCACTTCCACCTGCTATGCTTTCCACTAATTGCCTTTTCATTAACTTTATCTCAAAAGGCTCCTTCTTGTTGAGACTATGGTGTCGTATAGGTTAGGAGACCTGTAAAATTTTGTATTGTAATCACCATGTCACTAGCATTAGGTAATTTAAGACCCATTGCACTGGCAATAGTTTTTCATAAAACTGATATATTGATAAACAATAGATTATATACTATCACCATTTTTATCATTCTATGATTTTATGCTTCAAAATTTTTGCTCATAGCCAGGCAATGACGGTGCATGCCTTTAATCCCAGCACTCAGGAGGCAGAGGCAGGTGGATCTCTGTGAGTTCGAGGCCAACCTGGTCTACAAGAGCTAGTTCCAGGACATGTTCCAAAGCTACAGGGAAACCCTGTCTCAAAAAACCAAAAAAAACCCCAAAAACAAAAAACCTTTTTTTTGCTCATTTGCTTTAGCAATGATGAACTCTTAACCTGTTTTACAAAGACCTTTACAGATTAGTTCTTTGATAATGTAACCCACAGGTTAAAACATAACTAACTGGTTCATACTGTCCTCAAATGCATGTTTTTGCTACGTTCTTTTAATTGCATCATCATAAATTTAATCTCTGTGAACAGAAATCTAATTATTTCTGGTTTCTCTTCCCCTCTTACTCTTGCATTCATTTCAATTGCCTCCTATCTCTGTTAATTATACATTTGCAGAGTTTTCCATAATATTTACACAAATACTCTCCATTTCTATTCATCTGGCCTAGTCTTCATCGTTCTACTCTAGGTTATGCTTTTATCTATACTACTTTGAGTCTGTTTGAGAATTTCCAACTTAGTTCATGGAAAAACGTTCAATGAGTTTGGTATGGCATTCCGGAGCCTTTTGGGTTTTGCCCTACTTGCTTTCCATGGTAGAACATCATAGACTCCCAGGAATTTGTTCATCAGAGAATTCTCCTCCTTAATAATTCTGATTTTTCCTACTCTTCACAAGTGTGAGGAATCATGGCTATGGGAACTAATCATCTTTGCTTATAGTTAATGTCAATTATCAGTATATATAATCACCCTTCATATTATAGACAGAAGCTAGTAGTCTAAGTTGCTTTAGAGTGGATAAACTAAATCTTGTAAATATTATATGTATGTATATATATATATATATATTGAAATCTATATTATGAATATATTATTGTATTCCTTGCAGGTAGGTAGATAGAAATACAGACAGATAGATAGATACAAACTATTGCATCTAACCCAGGAAACCATTGAACTCATGATATTCCTGTCCTAGCTGCCAAGCACTGAGGTTTCAGGCATGGGACACCATGACAAGCATTTCACTTGAAGCTTTGTAATAGTCTTTTCCTGTTTTCCTGTCCTTAACTGTGTGATACAAACACAAATCTAACTTTCAGTAGACTGCCCTGTAAATGGCAGTAGCATAGGTGTGTTTTTGTTCCTTTCTATGTTATCTAGCACCTTGTAAACATTATATACTTTCTCGCTGGTATAACTCTTCTATTCCTGTTCTTCCAGTGCACACAATATGGAGTCTTCGATTAGAACATGATCACACAGTTTATGTTGATTGAAATATTTACTGATCATTTCTCCCCAGCTAAGTAACATCATAGGCTTTTAACTTGTGAAAAAGCTGGGCCTGAATCTGTTTTAAATTTACTCCTGCTTTGTTATGTTGAAATGTCATAATGTTTTGATGAAAAAATAAGCAAAAGTTTTTATCAGCAGAAAGCTTGCTTGGTTGCTTGTCCTCAAGTCTTCTTGACAGTTCAAGTCAAGTGGAGACAGAAAAGACAAAAAGTTTCTTAATGCTTTAAAATCATTTGAAACTCACAGATGGAAGGCTATGCTAAGACAGATGTAAAACTAAGAGACACCATAATATCCAGATTTCCTACATTTTCTAGAAGTGATACCTTCTTGCTTGAGTGATGCATTACTTAAAAATAAGCAACTAATCAAAACCTTCTTTTAGAAAGAGCTTAAGTATTTAAGATATTTTTTTAATCAGGTCAGTTTTTCTGAGTTTTTTTTCGGAAGTACAATTATCAGTAGGAATGGCAGCTGGACAGGTAGATGAAACAGGATCCATAGCAGAAACTGTAGAAAGGTGAGATATGAAGGTAAAGGTTGGAAACCTAGACTGAAAAGGACACTTTGTGAAACTCACTTGGTGACATCCCAGACCAAGAAGGAAAGAAACACAATCATCATAAAATTGAAAGATACTTAATATTTATGCTTTATCAGTAGTGTTTGCCTCCTTTTGAAAAGACAAGTCTCTGGCATTGGCTCTTGTTGTTGCCAATCAATGAGGAGACTGGGTCAGATTTTAGCTACCTAAGAAGACAACAGAATAGTCTAAATCTGGCTATTCTGAACCATAGCTCCAAGATCTTTGCAAACCTAATTCAATTCATCTGTTTTCAATTGCAAGCATTACATTAGCTTATCTGAACTCTGGTATTTTTTATAAGGATGTTTTTCAAACTATCGATCAGGGTCCACTAGGGTTAATTAATTCACTTAAGTAGGTTGGACCACTGGTTTTGGAAGATGAAATAAAGATACAATCAGGTAAAAGATGAAAGAAGATGTGTTGTAGAGATAGCCAAATATGATCTCTAAACAGTATCAATGAAAAAAATGACCTTCACTTCATTCTTGGCAGAGGACAAGGTAGGTTAGATGAGCCTTTGCCTTACACACTTGCCATCTGGAAATAGCAGTATTCATGTCTGGAGACAAACAAGTTTGTCTTCATGTCTGGAGACAAACAAGCAGAAAAGAGAAAATGAATGTGGTACAAGACCTGTATTAAGTTTAGGCCTAGCAACAGTTTGACTCACATCTGCCCATATCACTTGGGTCAATGTGTGGTTGTGTGGACCCTATCTAACTGTAAGGAAGGCTATCTTCTTGTCCATATAAAAGAGACAATGGAAATAAATTGTGGACCACTGCTTAATACTTATGCCCATTCTTCAGCTGAATTGAATGTTTCTGTGACCCTGTTGGATAGGTAATTTAGACCATCTTCCAGATACCTCACCTTTCTACTGGTAGTAAGTAGAACATTTTTTTATTTTTAGGAAAATATCATATATTCTATTAACAGGGATGCACTTACCCAAGTTTGTTTTATGTCCTTAGATTTTCTTAAGAAATCAGTTAATTTTATGTGTTTTGAACACCTATAGTGGATAAGGCCTTTTACATGCTCAAAGATGCACCGAGTGGTCACTTCTGTTTTCCTTCCATATCTATCTAGCTCATCAGAAACTTTCAAGCTATGCATCCCCAATGGACTCTACCAAAAGCCTAGGTGACCATAGTTTAACACTGTCTTTCCTATGAAAATATCAGACATTTGGAAATGTTTCTCTTCTGAGAAAAGATTAGCCTTCTTTTGAATGTTAATCATTGTTTATAATTCTGGGTGACCTATATTACACATCTGAACCTGTGTTTTGCTTTATTCACTCTCTCCTAGGATTTGAATATTAAGTGTCCCATAAAAATATTTTACGTGTTGAGCACACAATCCCCAGATGGTGGATCCAATCATTAAGAGGTAATTGGATCATGAAGACACTGATCTGATCAACAGATGAATTCGCTGACCTGGTCATAGTTTGATGGTATTATTTGGAGGTAAGAGAAACTAGAAGATGGGGTCCAGGTGGAGGAACTCCATCATTGGGAACAAACTTTTGACACCTGTATGTCTCTCTCTGTTTCCCAACTAACATGTGATTACACAGTCCAATTGCAATGGCGCCCTGACTCTCAACAGGCCCAGCAGTGGGCCCATGTGGCTGTGAAACAAAGCCTTCGAACCAATGAGCTAGTATACATTGTTCCTCCCTTTGAGCATCTCCCCCACCCTGAGGTATTTTGTTGCAATGATTAAACATAGTAACAATAAATAAAACTAATGGAGTCTTCTGAACCCACTATCTATAGGTCTTTACGAGTCCTTCACTTCTAGAGTTTAGATTCTGCTGTGTGAACTGAACGGAGTCCTTCCTACCTCATAAGGGAAAGACCAAATCTCCAACATGACTTCATTTAGAGGAAGATGTTTTTAAAATAACTGTGGTTAAATGGCCAAGGGTATAATCAGTTTGTAACATTAGTGACTTTATAAGAAGTGTCTTTCTTTCCTTTCACAAGCCACTTGAGAACAAGAAGCCCTGTGAGGACACAAGAAAAAATGGCTGATTGCATACCAGCAAGAAGCTTCACTAGAACCCAGCCCAACAAGTACTGTGTGTGATAATTCTTAGGCTTGCAGCCACTAGACCTATAAGGACTATAGCATGTTGTTTATGACACCAGTCTAAGGTGTTATCTTACATGACCCTATGAAAACACTTATCTACAGTATTCTAATGGCAGGTAGCTATTAAGGGTCTCCTCTGTGGAGTGTCTTCTTAACTATCACAGCTGGCTTCATCACCTTCCCCTGCACACCTCACACACTCAGTTGTCATTACTAGTATACATATTGTGTCACACACTAATTATGGACATACCAAGAGGAAAGGGAAAATGTCTGATCCTGTGTGCAAACAAAGTGTGGAATGTTACATCAAACTAACTGAAATAGTCATTTATTAAATATCATGTGAAGTGATTTATACATGTTGTGTAAATTAATAGATCCGTTAGCCATAAGGGTAGAAATTATTACCACCATCTGTCAAGTAAGGAAACAAGCTCAAACAGCTCTACAATATTACTCAAGGAAGCGGAGGAACTGACATTTGGTATGTGAATCCAGAGTTTCATTCAGTATTACATCATTGTCATCTCTTTCCCCTATTTTGCCAAACTCTTGCAGTTGATAGACCCTAGATCAACCTTAAGTTCTAAGTCTCCATTTTGGGCTTTATCTACTCCACATTTTCCTACCTTCTCTATCCACTCCGTTTCCTTGATTTCTTTGCCCCGGATCCTGAGAATATTTGTCATCTAAAGATTGGGGTTCATAGTCTCATTAAAGCCATGCAGTAGTAAAATACTGGGGGCCTATATTTTTTATCCACGTTCCTTAGTAGCCTACTCATTATAACTTCTTAATTACTTTAATTAAAGCATGCTTGTTTTCTTTAAAAATTGTAAATTACTTTTTACCATATTTATTGCTGCAAAAGGCATAAGCTAAATCTTGTGTTAACTTGCTTAAATCCATTGAATCTATGCTGTCAGGAGCTAACATTTGCTATTATAATTTTAAATTTCTTTCTCACCCTTAGAAGGCACTCATATATGATACATGATCTAAATTTCTAAAACTATTGCCAAAAAGGAACAATAAAACAATATTCTTTGAAATGGAATATTTTGATGACTTAAATAATGTGTAGCAGTATAAATAGATTAAGAAGTCAAGAATCATCATTCTCCAGTGCAAATGACTTGCTAATGCATGATACCATGCGAAGGCAAAAGAAGCCCCTGTAGCAGAGTTCATATATGCCCTTTGAGAAAGAAGCATATATTTGGCCTTAAAATATCTATGATTTAATTTCAGTTGAATGCATCCCATAGCAAAGCCATATTGTTTTTTAAAAGTATACTAAAAATACTATTGCTGACAACCCCCACTACTGTTTCAGATCAAGTCTTATCATGATTTATAACAATGTTAGTTCTCACTTTTTTGTCACTTTTATTTAATAACATAAAAATGTTTGCCAAAAGATACTCCTACTACAGAGTTTTTAATAGGTTAACAACCTATTGTTGGATTATTGGAGCTAGAGAACCTAAATTGGAGCCATCAATCCAATTAACCTTTTCTCTATCCTGACTTGAAAGCATTTTTCCTTCAAGAATTTGAGATAGGGATTTGGTGGCAACATAATCAAGATTCCAAAATGTGCCAAACCACCCTTCTAGATACACTTACTTTATTTGGAAGTGTTCTGAAAAGAGAAAAAAGTACAGATTATTGACATGGGTCTTGGATGTCAGCCTGGAACCATTGATTTTAGGGTTTGGTCTTGTTTTGTTGTTTTTTTTTTAAAGAATGAATATAAAGGTACTAACATTAGTATTGACTTCTATTTAAGTTTTATAAGGTTTTTACTCCACAGCCAATTGCCTCTTAATTGTTCAGCAAGGTCTTGGGTGGCTTTCAGCTCAACTTGTGTGTTCTAATGGAATGTGACCTAATTGCAAATATTGGCTAACCATGAATCATGTAACTCTCATTCCATGGAAACCCACATGTAAATTTCTCCCACTAGAAATGCATTCGTCCCAATTACCTGATATTCTCGATTATTCACACTGCTGCTCTTATGCACTTAAAATGTATTTTCTTTTTGTATGTCTATCAGATGGTTTCTTGGTTTTGAATGAGAAAAACAAAGTGAAAAGACATCTTTGGCACCATCAATAATCATAATGAATGGCAAACAGTAAATGCATGTGTTAGCATATACTTTCAGTATTATGTATTTTATTCCTCATAATAACTCTTGTGTACTGTGAATGTCACCAACCCATTTTGTAGATGGGAACAACCACAATAATAAACCCAAGGCCTAGAGACTTTAGGTACAAAGAAAGTTAAAGAGATGATTAAGTTTCAGACCTTCGAAGTGGGACCATGGTCCTATATTCTGTCCATTATATTGTAAATAAATGCTGATTGGCCAGTAGCCAGGCAGGAAGTATAGGCGGGACAACCAGACAGGAAGTAGAGGCAGGTCAATGAGAACAGGAGAATTCTGGGAAGGAGGAAGCCCATTCCTCTGCAGTCCTTACCCAGCCATAGAAGAAGCAAGATGTGACTGCCTCGCTGAAAAAGGTACTGAGCCATGTAGCTAACATAGAGAAGAATAATGGGCTAATATAGAGTATAAGGGTTAATAAGATGCTTGAGCTAATGGGCCAATCAGTTTATAGTTAATGTAGACCTCTTTGTGATTTCCTTGGGGCTTAATGACTGCAGGACAGAAAACTCAGACAACATCGAAGTATATCAAAGGTAGTTCTATCTAATTCCAAAACTGCTGTCTTATTATTTTTTCTGTACTACATAGTCATTAAATATCACAAAGTTTACTAAACTTAATTTTTTTCACTATAGTCAAGTGTTGTGCTGCTCACTCTGGGAGACGCAGCAGGAGGTTTGCTCATTTGAGGACAGTCTGTTATACATAGATTATATCACAAAATGTTTTGAAGGTTTTGTTACACATAATGTTTACATTTTTCTATCTAGAATTTTACAATTTAAATGTATTTTATTTCCATAGGAAAGTGCAATCTTAGAATACTTTAGGTGCTACGTTACCATGCAAGAGCTCATATTAGAAATAAATTTTGAGTTCCTACTTATGAAAAAACTACCTATGGTGAACCCCTTTGAGCCAGGCTTCCTTAAGGCTTGTGGTCAGTCTGTCATAAAGACACCAGCCTTAAGAAGGGCCAAGAAGGACTTAGCTATTGTCAAATTTAATAAGTGTTTTTTTAACTTGCCAGGAAAAAGTGAGTCAACAAAGAAGAATGTAAATCAAAAGGTTATACATGTAAAAGGAAAAAAAAACACAATCACTTTTATGTAAATTGAAGTATTTGCTTTTGTCAAAAAGGAAATTCTGGGAAAGACCTTTCCTGAACATCAGCCAAGTGCAGGCAAGATCCCCTGCTATCATCTCTCTGTCTGGGACAATTGTCACAGGCCAGTGGGCATGTAGGACAGGAATGGGAAGGAGATGGATTCCGTGCATTTTTGCCGTGAAATCAGAGGGATGGCTGTTGATGGCTGGTGTTGCCTTCTTCTCTGCTGTCTGTTTAGTTGGTTTTCTTTTCCTTTTTAAAATTTAAATCATTTCAAGCACCATTTCCGTGAACAATTTTCAAGACTCTCACCTAGGACTATGACTATGTGATTTAGTAAGATTTCTAAATTTAAATAGCAGGCTGATATAGGCTATTTCATTTTTCTAATTAAAGTTAATCAGTTTTTATTTCGTGAGTTCCCATGCAGTGGAAATTGACTTAAATTCTGATACCTCTAAACCTGTGTGTTTATTTATTGAAATCATTGGGTTTGTATGCTTCTTTCCTTTATAAAAGTTTAGTAATTTATGAAAATATTTTTGTACTGATTGTCAAATGGATATCTTACATTTCACGTACCATATGGTTGCTATTTTAATTCACATGCTATTTTAATTGCACTTCAAAAATCATGAAAAATACAATTTTCTTAAGAATAGATCACTGTGCATTTTTGAGAAGCAAAAAACCGCTTTTCAATACTACTTACAGTATTCTCCCTAACATTGCCTTTTAGCGCCTTGCTCTAATGTCTCCAGTTACCTCTTCAGGCACCGGTATTAGTTTCATTGATGCTGCAACAAGGCACTGCGAACACTGTGGTCTAAAGCCACATAAATCTTTCTCATAGCTTTGTGGGTCAAAAGTTCAGTGCAGGTTTTCCAGTCTTGCCAGCCTGGACACTCTGGGGAGACTGTGTGTCCCCTCCATCCAGCTCTAACCAGAATCCGGTGCCACACAGTGACAGACGGAGATCTTGGTTTCCTTGTAGGTTGTCAGCTGGCTCCTTTAGCTTCTGGAAGCTTCTCTCTGATCCTTGCACCTGGTGGCCACATCCTAAAAGCCTAGCTTGAGGGTATCGGCTCAGTCTCATTCCTCGCTCTCACTTGATCACAGCTGGAAAAGGGTCTCCGTTTTTAATGCCTTGTGGAATTAGACTGGGCCCGCAGAGATAATCCGGGATATTTTCACAACTTTAAGCCCTTTAAACTTCATCCCATCTGCAATGTCTCTTTTGCCTTGTAAGGTAATATTGTCATAAACTATGGGGTTTACAGCATGGACATATTAGGAAAAAGTGCATTATATTGTCTACTATCTTTCTTCCTTTACCACAGTGAAAACCTGACTCCTTGCAGAAGATCCAGCCTTCCAGTAATTCACCTGGTGTCCCAGATTTACTTAAGAAGCAGAAGTTAGGATATCACCCCTACCTGCTATCCTTGCATTACTCAGCTTCCTTAGTTTTTCCCCCTATTCCTTTGTTTACATAAAGCCATTATTATTTGCATTTTGCTTGATTTGTGATTTTAATTTCTCTTCATAATTATAGTGTTAGAAGTGTACCAGGTTACAGCTAGCAATGCTTAGGCTACACCCAATGCTCAGTTATCATATTTCCTGGATCATAACAAACAGCCTAGTCTTCCCTCCCTTTAATGGTGCAGTGCTTTGGCATTTACATTATTTGGGATTACTTCCTCTGATTCCTACACATATACTGTCTTACCATGCTTGGTAAACCTTTTTTCCCCAATTATTCCTGCATTTGTCACCATGTCCCTTATACTCCAGAGTTCTCTCAAGACTCATCATCTAACTATATCAGAAGATTTTATATCAGGTTAACTCTGTTAATTATATGACTACGCTTATTTAAGGTCTCCTCTGAGCTAGATACTACTGTCAGTAGATGTGGAGTTTGGAGAGAAAAATTCCTGATGTCTCCAAGCTGACATTCTACTTTCCTTCCTTTTTATATGCAGTCCAACTCCCAACAATGAAAAAGTATTCATTAATTTTACATACAGTCCCTTACTTGGTTCATATTTCCACAAATCATAGGTTCTGTATTTGTCTAATGAGGTTAAGTAAACATTAAGGTGTTGACTTTTTTGTTTGTTTTTTTATTATTATTATTTATTTTTTATTATTATCAAAAAATTTCCACCTCCTCCCCTCCTCCCAATTCCCTCCCCAT
>LOJH01047649.1:0-11913 GCA_001685095.1 Ellobius talpinus
ATGTACTGGCTTTGTGGGTGCCTTGTCTGTTTGGATGCTCACCTTCCTAGACCTCAGTGGATGGTGGAGGACCTTAGACTTCCCACAGGGCAGGGAACCCTGACTGCTCTTTGGACTGTAAAGGAAGGGGCAGGAGGAATGGGGAGAGGGGGAAGGGGAGGAAAATGGGAGGACGGGAGGAGGTGTAAATTTATTAATAATAATAAAGATAATGAAAAAATAGAAAAAAGAGAAAAGAAAAAATATAGTTCCAAACTCTATCCTTTTATCCTCTGTCCCAAGAAAGACTTGTTTATTAAAACCCAGACTAAACTGGCTCTGCCATTCTTTGACTCCATTAGCTGAGTGTTTGTCCAGTTCTTTGTGTCTCTGAGACTCAGCTCCCTTATCTCATACAGTGTTGGATGGTTTGGGGGCGGATTAGATACTTTATGATATCCAACACCAAGCAGAATGCTTAGTTCACAGTAGGAACCATTCTGTAGATGCCATCAGTTGGAGGTCTGTCAAAATTTCCACACACATCTTCCAATCCCATCTTGGATCTTTTGGGAACGTGAAACTCCCAGGATTGATTTTTTTCTGTGAAACCACTGGGCAAAATACACTCCTGAGCTGCTTTCTCAGCTGGCCCCTGGCCTTGGCCTGCAACTTTGTTTTTTTCTTAATAACCACTTGGCCTCTGGGCTTGGCTGTGGAAGGGCAGACAGTGATGCTAGGGTTAACAGGATGGGGTGACTTCTGCTGCTGGTGTCTCAAGTCACACATTGGGTAAAAGGAAAATATCAGTCTGCCTCTTTGTTCCCAGTCCATGGCTGACTGCCTACCTCACTCCCACCTTTCCTACTACCTTTATTTAAAATCCTTGCTCATTGTCTTGTGGTCTCTCATCTTCTCTGTTTTCCACTGTGTTACTGTTGACAAGAACATCGGAGCCATTATTTGTATGTTAATGATTCCCAGAAATCCTGGTAGCTTGTAATTAAATATTGTTAACTGCAGTGTTCTGTGACACTGCCAGCGTCTGATAGAAAGACCTGTGAACAATACTACCCAGTCATTCCCGTACCTGTCTCTGGACCTAGAATTTACTGACTACCTGACCTGGGTTAGAAATTATAGGCTGCCTGTCAAGTCCATGGAGTCCTTTTGGTTAGGATAGTTTGTCTTGAGAGCATAGCTGGCCCCAGTCTTGGCTATTTTAGCTGAAGAAATCCATAGACAGGTTGGCATATCTTTTCGTAGGAAAGCTGGTGTAGCTGTTAGTCAGTCAGAAATTGCTTTATTCCCTAATCTAGTTCTTCTCTCTATCCAGAAAAATCTCTCAAAAGGTATGTGCTGAAAGTCCACCTTCTATCAGACATTTTATATGTATATTTTCATTTACGCAGTTGTGGAAATAGCACTAAGTTTGTGCAGAATTCTATAGTTCAAATAATTCAATTCTTTTTTTTTCAAGACAGGGTTTCTCTTTGTAGCTCCCAGTTATTCTGTAACGCACTTTGTTGGCCAGGCTGGCATAGAACTCACAGAGCTCCATTTGCCTCTGCCTCCCAAGTGCTGGGATTAAAGGTGTGTGCTACAATTGCCTGACTTTCTAGTTTAAATCTTTAGCTTTTCCCTGAGCAGTTCCTTGAGCTTGAGCACAGTATTGAATGTCTCTGCGTTATTTTTATTGAATTTTTCAGATTCGTGTACTAATGTTTGGTTGAACTGACTGTTAAATCAGCTAATAAATATGAATCATGTGAAAGCTGTTGTCTTCCTTACTGAGATAATTTGCTTGATTCATTCATTCTTGTTGTATAAAGTATGTACACACACACAGTCATGTGTCCATATACACAGAGGCATATGGACACGCAAAGATGAAACAGTTACACAAAATATCCCAGGGGACTAAAAGGAGCTAGTCCTAAAAGTCACTGTCTTTTTGAAAAGAACAAATGGGTCTATAAAATACTTTGCTGATGAAGGAAGGAACATTTGTTTCTTGTTTCTGGTGTATACATATCGATGAATCCAGAACTGGCATGAATAGATGCAGTGGCATTAGGGACAGAAATGATTGCATCCATAACAAGACCCTTTGCACTTTCCAAACCAGGTCTTGTGCCTTGGGAATATAGACTACGGGTCAGTGAGTCTCTCTTACAAAAATTACCCCCATGAGGCTTGAGGGTACTCACGTGTTGCTTTCAGAAGATGACTGCAGGATCTAAGCCATTATTAACTGAAGACTGTAATTCGGAACCGTAGGAGAGACACCCCATCTCTGTGCTCAAATTCTAGAAGAAGTGAGTATAACCCTGCCATTTCAATGTCCAAAAATCTCACTCATCAGGATTTACTGGTGTATGTGAAGTTCTTCACCCATCTACTAGGACACTTTTGAAGATATTATATACAAGAAACTAAGATGACCAGTCTAGTCAACTCAGTTCCATTTCCTATCTAAAGAAAGCGTCATGTCTTCATAAGGAGGTGGTAGCCCTCTGTGAGGATTGTCTGTGTTCTCAACCAACATTCTCAATCATGTCTCTTACTCTGACAACATTAAAATGTCCCTAGGGAAATTGCTACTTGCTCAGCTGCACTGAGCCTTTTTTCCTCTTTCTGATCTGGCTCTCCTGTTGAGCACCTGGAACTTAGGGAACTAGCAGAGAAGGGATGGACTCATGTTTCATGCACAAGGCTAAATACAGACACCAAGTGTCCATTCAGTATTTCCAACAATGATGTGGAGATTTCTTTACTAGCAAAGTTATTAAGCATCTTATCAATGATAAATATTTTTTTCAAGGGCAGACATTATTTTTCTTGAAGACAAGGCTATACAACCATATTGGCAGAACAATGCTCTTTCTTACCAAAGTATAAGCCTTGTTTTCCTAAAATCAGTCTAGCGGGGTCCTTGGTTTGTTCTTGCCAACCTCGAGTGATCTGACATTATAGAACAGAGTTAGTTTACAGGCAACTCTCAAATTATTTGAGATCTGAAGTTAGCTATTATGGTATTTTGATGAGTGTGTGTTCTATGATATTGAAGCCCACTAATCCTTGGTTCCAATGAAATGTTAATCTTTGTATTTCATGTGTCATCTCTTAATTTAAAGAGGTCATCTTCTAAGAGGCTAGTGTAGATTAGAAAAGGATGTGATTCCTTTGTCAAACATGATTGGCACATAAAGAACCAAGTGAATTCAACTATATTATTTAACTGTTATTATTTGTATTATTCAATAAATACCAGTGAGTTTTGGGGGCAGTGATTTAAGGGTACCCCATCCTTATTTTCTATAATATAGAAAAATAAAATTGCTAGTAATAGGCCCTCATATTAATAGCTTTTACTATTTTTTCTATGTATCCGTATTCATCTAAGCTCTCAGTAGCTAATTGGAGAAGCAGTATGGATAGCAGATAAACACTTGGATTTGGTAGGTCAGACATCTGTTTAGAACTTGATCTCGACATTTATAGCTACTTTGGAAAATTGACATTCCAAAACTTGATGTTTTCATTGTCAGAAATGGAAATAAAAATATCAAGTAATTTAATATACAATATTCAGCACAGAGGGAAGCATCCGTCTATAATGAATGGTGAATAAGCTATACTTCTTGCAAGCAGTATGTAGTTCATTGCATATAAAGTCATTTATATAATACATATTTAATGACTTCCTCTTCCCCTCCAAATCCAATCTCCTAGTCTTATTCACAGCTCTGTAGGAGATCACATGCTGCAGCCTACCCTTCCTCTATGACCCACCTCCACTGTGGTCTTCTCCAACGACCTTCCTTACCACCCCTTCCCTTTGTCACAGCCTCCAACTCCTGCAGGAATTGCCTGGGAACCCAACTGCCATACCTCCAGTAAAGCAGATAGGTGATCTTCAAATTTTAACTTTCTCTCCTCTCCTTTAAATATCATACCCCAATCTCATTCCCATCTTGTTAGCAGACTACAAGCTGTAGTCTCTCCTCTGTCTCTGCTTGCATTTCCAGGGAACTAAACAGATCTTGTTGGCACACCCCGTTAATCCTCTGTCCTATGGACCTCCTCAGTACCCCACTATAATCTATCTCCATCTCCAAATGTCAGCTCTCAATACCAAAAAACACATTCTAACCTGAATCCACAGTGGCCATGCTGGCAGCATCTCAGCAGATTTTCCTACCAATGCAATCTACAGATCCAAAGATCCACAGAAAGCAGCAAAAACCAATGATTAATACACCCACCAAACAAAGACAAGACCAGGTACTAGCACCTAAAATTACAGTCATTCCCAACCCATATGCCTAGAAACCAGGGTAAAAACATGATCAATAACAGTCAGAGAATGTCTCTACTAGATCCCAGCAACTGTACTACAATAGGCCCTGAGAAATGAAATATAGCTGAAGCACAAAAAAAGATCCTTAAAATAGCATTTATGAATATGTTAGAGGTCCATAAGGAAGAAATGAATTAAATACATTAAATGTAAAACACATACACACACAGTGGAATGAAATAAACAGTTCAAGACTTTCTAGTAGAAATTAAATCCATAAAGAAAATCCAAATGAACAGACATCTGGAAATGAAAAACTTAGGGACAAAATAAGAACCTCAAAGGCAAGTCTCACCAACAGAATATGCGATGGAAGAAACATTCTCAGACTTTGAAGACAAAATAGAAGTAATAGGTACCTCAGTCAAAGATAATGTTAAGTCTGCACATATTCAGACACCAATCATCCAGGAAATTTGTAATACCACAAAAAGACCAAATCTATGAACAATAGGTGTAGAGAAAGGAGAAGGAACCCAGGTCAAAGGAACAAAAACTATTTTCAATAAAATCAAAACAGAAAATTTCCATAATTCTAATGAAGGAGATGCTTATAAAAGTATAAGAAACATACAGAACACCAAATAGATTGGTCAAGAAAAGAAATTCCTCATGTCACATTATGATCAAAACACTCAACTTACCAAAAAATCAAATAACATATAAAGGCAGACATATTCTATTAGAATAATGCCTGTCTTTTCAATGGAGACTCTAAAAAGTCATATGGTCTGGACCACAGATGCCAGCCCAACTATGTACTCAATTACTATAGACTACTATGCTCAACAAAACTTTGAATCACATTCGATGGAGAAATAAAACCAAATTCAAGCAGTATCCATCTACAAATCTGCCTCTGCAGAATGCAACATGAAGAGGTAAGAATACTCAAGAAAACATAAAGAATAAATAAAATTAGAGAAGGAAATCAAAGGAAGGGATATAAGAAAGCCCACACTACCACAACAAAATAACAGGAGTCAACAAACACTGCTCATTGATAATTCTCAACTTCAATGGTTTCAATTATTCCATAAAAAAGACACAGACTAACAAAATAGATTAAAAGCAGAATCCATCTTTCTACTGTATCTAAAAATCATACCTTAATATTAAGGATAGATATTGCCTAAGCATAAAAGAATGGGAAAAATATATTCCAAGCAAACAGACCAAAGAAGCAAGCCAGTGCATTCATTTTAATATCTGACAAATTTGACTTTAAACCAAAACTAATCAGAAGAGATAGGGAAGGTCACTAAATACTCATGAAAGGAAAAATACACAAACAGGACATTGCAATTCTTAACACCTATGCACCAAATACAAGGACACCTGGTGTAGGAGGTCCTTCTGTTTGTGTGTTGCTTTCATTGGTTAATGAATAAAGAAACTGCCTTGGCCTAGTTGATAGGGCAGAACATAGGTAGCCGGGAAGACAGAACTGAATGCTGGGAGGAAGAAAGGCGGAGTAGGAGAGAGACACAATGGAGACACCAGAGACAGACATGCCAGATCTTTCCCAGTAAGCCACTGCCACATGGCAATACACAAATTAATAGAAATGGGTTAAACTGAGATGTAAGAGTTGGCCAATAAGAAGTTAGANGTTAATGAATAAAGAAACTGCCTTGGCCTAGTTGATAGGGCAGAACATAGGTAGCCGGGAAGACAGAACTGAATGCTGGGAGGAAGAAAGGCGGAGTAGGAGAGAGACACAATGGAGACACCAGAGACAGACATGCCAGATCTTTCCCAGTAAGCCACTGCCACATGGCAATACACAAATTAATAGAAATGGGTTAAACTGAGATGTAAGAGTTGGCCAATAAGAAGTTAGAGCTAATTGGCCAAGCAGTGTTTTAATTAATAAAGTTTCTGTGTGGTTATTTGGGGGCTAAACTAGTCAGGCAGCCGGGATGAACCAGCAGTGCCTGCTCTCCTCTCAAATGACACCCAAGTTCATAAAAGAAATACAACTATATATTAGTCACATATTGATCCTCATACAAACAAAACAGTACAAAGAGCTCATGAAAAAAATGTGTTGGTTCTTTGAGAAATACAATAAGCTTGACAAACCCTTTACCAAATTAACAAAATTAGAAACAAAAGGGAAACATAACAATAGATATCAAGGAAATACAGAGAATCATAAAAGCATGTTTTAAGAAAAACCTATGCTCTGCCAAATAGGAAAATCTAAAAGAAATGGATAATTTTCTTGATATGTACACCACCTAAAAAAATTAAATCAAGATCAGATAAGCAGTTTAAACAGACCTATAGCCCTTAGTGAAATAGAAGCTGTAACTAAAAGTCTTCTTACCCCCCAAAAGGCCGGGGTCATATATTTTCAGTGTAGAATTCTACAAGATTTCAAAAGAAAAGTTAACTCCAATACTCCTCAAATTATATCACAAAAATAGAAACAGAAGGAACATTTCCCAGAAGAAACATTTTTATGAGCTACAGTTATTTTGATACCTAAGCCACATGAAGACCCAACAAAGAAAGAAAATTATAAAACAACTTTCCTTATGATTGTAGATTTAAAAAATTCTCAGTAAAAATAATGAAAACAAAAATCAAGAACACATTAAAACTATCATCCACCATTATCAAGTAGTCTTTATCTCAGAGATTCAAGGGCGGTTCAGTATACATAAATCAATAAGTGCAATACATCATATAAACAGACTGAAAGACAAAAACGACATGGTCATCTCATTAGATGCATAAAAGTCCTCTGACAAAATCCCAGCACCCCTTCATGGTAAAACTCCTGGAGAGAATAGATACAGGAGTCACACTCAATATAATAAAAGCAATCTGCAGCAAGTCCATAGTCAACACTTTCTTGAATGGAGAGAGACTCAAGCAATTTCCATTCAAATAGTAACAAGGCATGGATGTTCACTCTCTCCATGTATGTTCAATATAGTACTTGAAGTCATAGCTAAAGCAATAAGACAACCAAAGAAATAAAGAGATACAAATTGGAAAGGAAGAAGTCAAAGTATTGTTATTTTCAGATGATATGATAGTATACATAAGTGACCCTAAAAATTCCACCAGGAAACTCCTAGAGCTGATGAACACTTTCAGCAAACAAGTAGGATACAAAATTATCTGACAAAACCCAGTAGCCCTTTTATATACAAATGACAAATGTATTGAGAAAGAGATCAAGGAAACAACACCTTTCACAATTGTTTCAAAAGACATATCTTGGGGTAACTTTGACTAAGCAAATGAAAGACTTGTAAAAAAAAACTTTAATGCATTGAAGAAAACAATAAAAGATGATATCTGAAGATGAAAATCTCTACCATGCTCATGGATTTGTAGCATTGTAATAATAAAATTGTCCACCATATCAAAACAATATAATTCAATACAATTTCCATTAAATGTGAACACAGATATTGAAAGGGTAGTTTTCAGCTTCATATGGAAACACACAAGACACAGAATAGTTAAAAGACTCCTGAATGACAAAAGAACTGCTAGAGGTATTACTATCCCCAGTTTCAAATTAGCTATAGTACTACAAAAGTACTTGCACAACACACACATGCACACACATACACACACATCAAATAACAAACAAACAAAAAATAAAACAGGCACATTAATCAGTGGAATTGAACTGAAAACCTAGACAAAAGTTCACAAACCACTGTAAAACTGATTATTTTAAAATAAATAATCCAGAAATACACACTGGAAAAAGAGAGCATCTTCAACAAATGGTGCTGGACAAACTAGACGACTGCATATAGAAGAATGCAAATATTCCATACTTATTGCCCTGCGTAAAACTTGACTCCCAATGGATCAAAGTCCTCAGCATAAGACCAGATACACTGAACTTCATAGAAGAGAAAGTGGGGAGTAGTCTTGAATGTATGGGCACAAGAAAAGGTTTTCCAAACAGAACACCATTAGCACAGGCACTATGATCAACAATTACTAAGTATAACCTCATGAAGCTGAAGAACTTCTGTAAGGCAAAGGACACTGTCATTCAGACAAAGCTACAGAATGGGAAAAGATTTATACCAACTACACATTCATTACAGGATACTTTCCAAAATATATAAATAATTCAAAATCTGGATATCAACAAAAAAACAAAACAAAACAAAAAAGCAACAAATTTTAAAATGTGAAGTACAAATCTAGAGAATTCTCAAAAGGGGAAACTAAAATGGCTGAGAAGTACTTAAAGAAATGTTCAGCATTCTTAGTCATCAGGGAAATCTAAATAAAAATGACTTTCAGGTTTCAAATTATACCAGAATGACTGAGATCAATAAAATAAATGACATCTCATGCTGGAGAGGATGTAGAGCAAGGGGAACACTCATCCATTGCTGGTGAGAGAATTGTACAGCCACTATGGACATTAGTTTGGTAGTTCCTCAGAAAGATGGGAATTGATCTACATCAAGATCTAGCTATACCACTCTTGGGCACATACAAAGAAGGCATTTCATCCTACTGCAGAGACACTTGCTCAGTCATATTAATTGGTCCTCTATTTATAATAGTCAGAAGTCAAAAACAGCCAAGCTGTCTGTTAACGGATGAATGGATAAAGAAAATATGGTTTATTTATACACCAGAATGTTACTCAGCTGTTAAAAATAATGAAACTATGAAATTCATAGGTAAATTGATGGAACTAGAAAAAATCATCCTCAGTGGTGCTAACTCAGTCCTAGAGAGAAAAATATGGTATGTACTCACTTATATGTAGGTGTTACTTGTTAAGTCACTGATCAACATGCTACAAACCATAAAACCGCAGAGGTTAGGTAGAGAATATGGAACCAGAGGGGAGGGATGGATCTCCCTAGGGAGGAAAAATAGAATAGATGGTTATAGATAGGAGGGATGTGTAGGTGAAGGAAATACAACTGGAGTAGAAGGATCAAACATGAAGGGGGAGGGAAGAGGGGACAAGAAAGAGAATACAGGGAGGGACAGCTAAAACTAAGGGCCATTTGAGCAGTTGTATTGAAACCTAATACAGCAGAAGTTTCCTATAATACATATACACATGAGTGTGATATAAATGAAATCACCAAACAACATGGGAGACAGAACTCCAACTGGACATCTCTGATCACCAAATGAAGCATCAAGTACCAGGAGTGGGCTACATATAATCAAGCCATTGGCCAAGTGAGTCACATGAAAAACTCCAAACAATGTAGGCTATTGTCAAAGCTATGGGTTGCTCTTTACAAACTGATGCTAAAGACAACATCTACATAAGTCATTGAATACAGAGAAGCTGAGTTGGCATGTGCTTGGAGCCTTCACCCCTATAGAATAGTATTCATGGTACTAGAAGGTACACTGCATGCTACCAAAGGAGATAGGTAAACACCCTAGCCACAAACCCTTCATTTTACAAGAGTGACCTGCCAACTGACATGGGATTTCCTTCTGTATGCTGTGAATATGTGTTATTACCATTGGTTAATAAAGATGCTGCTTTGGCCTATAGAAGGCCAGAATACAACTAGGCAGGAAAACTAAACTGAATGCTGGGAGAAAGGCAGAAGTCAGGCAGACACCATGTAGCTACCCAAGAAGCAAGATGTCAGGAAAAAAAACATGAACCTCATGGTAAAATATAAAGTAATAGAAATGGGTTAATATACAATGTAAGAGCTAGCCAGGAATGTTCCTGCACCACTGGCCAAACAGTCCTGTGATTAATATAGTTTCTGTGTGATTATTTGGGTCTGGGTGGTCAGAAAATGAAAGTGCAGTCTCCATTTACAGTTGACAAGGAAAGATATGCTGGTAATAGTGGCACAAAGCTCATGGGAGTAGCCAACCAAATGGTTTGAAAACAAAATACTACTGATTTGCTAACGGAACTTAGCAATAAAATGACCACTAATGACAGTCTGTTATCATCATAGATCTGTGCTTTGCTTGGTCATCACCAGAGAAATTTCCTCCTAAAGCAGATTAGAACATATACAGAGACCCATAGCGAGACAACATGCCGAGAGTGAAGGACCTCTGAAGACACAATTCTAAAAGTGATCTCTCCATCAAATCTCTCCCTTCCAGGGCACATGGAACTCCATGGAAGAGGATGCAGGAAGATCATAAAAGCCAGAGGGAGGAAGGACACCAAAAAATCAAGACATTCTGGAAACAACAGGGCTGTCATAAATATGAACACGCAGAGACTGAAGCAGCATGCACAGGGCCTACAGGGATCTGTACCAGACGGGTCCACTAGCTGAGAGGAAAAGTGAACGCATGCCCTCACTACTAATCTAGAAGTTATTTCCAACTGGTAGCCAGTTGCAAATGAAAATTTAGTTTTCTCCAAGGGAGTCTCACTGTAGAAACAAACTACTCTTAAGGGTAGAGTCCATGGCCAGCAGTAGACGAGCCACAGAAAATGAATTCACTGGCATCTTTGGAAGTTCCTTGTCTCCTGATGACATTTCATGTCTTTAAAAAATAACTTATTTTTAATTTAATTTGTTTACATATATTTATTTTTCTTTTTTATCATGCAATTCCTTTGTGTATATATTATGTCTTCCAGTTTTGTGTCTTTATGGGATTACTGAGTGTGCAATAAAGTGGGTATCAGCATCTATATCTGTTTCTTGCACCTTTTCCTCAGCTCTTTTCCTTCTGTTTGTTTGTATTGTTCTATTCTGATGGGTTAGTCTCTTGCTTTATCTTATTATATTGTATTTCATTATTATTCCATAGAAGTCATCTTATTTTCTAATGAGAGACAGAATTGGGGTGGATCTAGATGGGAGAAGGGATGGGGAGGAAATGGGAGGAGTAGAGGGACAGGGAACAGTGATCAGGATATAGTGAGAAAAAATCCATCAGGACATTAATTTTTCTTTAAGCTTACGAGTCCCTTGCTATAAGCTTCTTTGGTTTTTATGGGAATCCCATATGTGTGGACATGTGTTTCATGTTTTTTATATGCATTTCTCATGCTTTTTATTTGACTCTTTTTCTTGTTTGGTTGTTTTGTCATAATTCTGATGTTTTTGGTTTTATTTATTGTATTGTATACATTAGATGTCCTTGTGATGTGACTGAGCATCCTTTGGGTATATACACAAAAGTAGTATTGCAGGGTCTTGAGGTAGGTAGTTTCCTAATTTTCTGAGAAATCACCATACTGATATACACAGTAGCTGTACCAGTTTGCACTCCCACCAGCAATGCAGGAGTGTTCCCTTTACTCTACATCCTCTCTAGCACTAGTTGTCATCAGTGTTTTTGATCTTGGCCATTCTGACAGGTGTAAGATGGAATCTCAGAGTAGTTTTTTTTAAATTTTTTATTATTATTATTAAAATCTTTCCACCTCCTCCCCTCCTCCCAATTTCTCTGATGGCTGAGGATGTTGAGCATTTCCTTAAGTGTCTTCCAGACATTTTAGATTCCTCTGTTAAAAGTTCTCTGTTTAGGTCTGTACCCATTTTTTATTTTTATTTTTTTTCTTTTGATGACCAATTTCTTGAGTTCTTTGTATATTTTGCAGATCAGCCCTC
>LOJH01047651.1:857-13174 GCA_001685095.1 Ellobius talpinus
AGAGCTAATGGGCCAGACAGTAATTTAATTAATACAATTTCTGTGTGATTATTTTGGGTGTAAGCTAACCCAGTGGGATGGAACGTAGAGCCTGCACCCCTCTCGGGCTGCTGGGATGACAAGAAGCCTGCCCTCTCCCTTAAACAATAGTGTCACAGATTTCCTGGATTTTTTTTGGCTCCTGGATTATTTTATATTTGCCATTTCTGTGACCACAGTATCCACTTCTTCCTTTTCTTCAGTACCTGAGATTCTTTCATCCATCTCTTGTACTCTTTTGGAAAGGCTTGACTCTGACATTTCTGTTCTAGTTCTTAAGTTTCACATTTCCAGTTTTCCCTGTGTTGAGGGTTTCTTTATTGATTCTGTTTCAACTTTCATACCTTGAACTGTTTTCTTCATTTCATCCCAATGTTTGTTTGGGCATTCATCAATTTTAGTAAAGTGTTTATTCATATGTTTTACATGTCCTTGGATATTTTCTTAATAGATAAATGACTCCTTATCTTGTGCATTTTCTATATACTACATTTCTCAGGGACTATTTTAGTAGGGTTACTGGACTTTAGTAATGATATATTGTCCTGGGTGTTACTGATTATATTCCTGTTCTAGTGTCAAGGCATCTGGGCTTTTGGATTATTGTAATTCTAGATGTTGGTATTTTTCATTGTCTTTGCTGGCTGTGTTTTTCATTCCTTGCTTTCTGTTGCCCTCTATGGACCTTAGGCTCATGTTGTGACTATGAATTGCTTTGTAGAGAGATCTTCTGTATCCCCACATGTTGGGCACTGAGGATCCAAGGGAGATCTAGCTTCTAGGTACTGCAAATTATATATAGAATGGGAATGTGCTTGAAGGAGGGGTCAGCATGAGAAGGTTCATAAAAGGGAGGAAATCTGGGTCTGCCATGAAGATTTTATTTCCTGGCTTTTGTGACTAGTGAGTTTCCAAGAAGAGAGTATCTAAATATTGGTTGGTAAGCCAATGAAATGACATGAGGAATAAAAGCTATAGAAGAGGATTTGCTTAGTTCTCTGACAGTAGTGAAAGAAAGAGTTTATAGGCTGCTGCAGTTGGTCCTCTACAAAGCTAAGGATAATTCTGGAGAATTATAATTGGAGGGTGTGAAGGAGAATGGAAATCACTTTCTGATTCCTTGGCCAGCATGTCATCAGGTTGCCAGAGAGAGACTAACTCAGGTGATGGCAGGTGAGAAAAAATACTCACATAATTATTAAAATGAGAACATTTTAGTCTTCTTATAGTTTCTTTTAGAAATACAAATATTTTATTAAACTGTCTTTTATGAAATAGTGCAGGACTTATCATGATGCTCAGTAAAAATTTTCAATTTCTTCACATGTCCTACATAGGCCAAATTGTGTATCTGAAAATAACTTGAACTGTTTTATTAAATCTGCTATATTTGTTTATTATTTTCTAAAATACCAGACTCATAAATTGTCCCCCCAGAGTTCATGAAGGGGAAAACATCCTATTTTATCTCTTATCACTTCTGAAGAAATTTTTGAGCAGTTATTGCACAAACTGCAGATAAGAAATTAAGATAGTCACTTATGTAACATAGGCAGATATTCGGCAACTACTAATATTAACAAAAAATGTTTGATAAACTTTAGTGTGTGAATCTCATTTCATTTTCATTTCTTTAAAATCTATAAGTTAGGTCTCCACTGAATTAGATTATAGAGTCAGAATGATATGCCTTCTATAATCATTGACTGAACTGAATTTCACTATACTTGGAATTATGAGATATTTGGGGGATTTTAAAATCTATTTGACAATGGAAAACATATTTTTTATTCCATATTGCATGTAAGTAAAGCTGGAATCAGGAATATTTTTCTATTGTCTTATTGAGTTCTCCTGATCTGAAATTTAAATATAAAAGTACAAGTGATTTAAAACCAATAGAGCTTAAAACATTAACAGAAAATAATTCTCCAGGGAAATTTGTCACACTGCAAAAATCAAACATAATTTAACTTATCTAATAAACTTTATGTGAGGTTTGGAAAATGTACATACATTTCAGTTAGACAGATTTAATCTTGTCCTGGGGATGACATGAAGAATAAAAGCTATAGAAGAGGATTTGCTAGAGAGTTGTTAAACTAGAGAGTTGATTAGATTCTTATGTGAATGTTGGCCAAAGAATCTTTATCAATGGTCTTTCACATCTGGATACTGGTAACCTAAACTGATTTCCAAATCACAGAGCCCAAAACTCTGTGATCAGTGGAAATTCTTTTTTCCAGTTGAAATACCTATCTATGAGCAATTCATGGTCTTTCATATACCTAGAATATGCCAGACATTTAAATTTCTATCAATAACAAAGTATCTTGACTTTCAATTAAGAATTTGGAAGGAAAATCTCTAAAACACACTGCAAAAATAGAATTTTTTTCCTTAATGGTACTCATGCTTTAAAATCTTTAACTTTTAAAACAATCAGCTTTATATTTCATTATTAAGATATCAAGATGCTAATCATTTGTGTCTGAGGAAAGTCATTATTGATGTTTCTACCATGTATATCTCAGTGACCTTGTCTTATCTCACCATGGTGTTAAACTCTGGAATTTCAAAGTAAGAGTTAACATTCATCTATTTGTCATTATGTTCATTCTTTATATATACTAATCAGCTGAATTTCACAGGATAATTGTGATATAGTTGTTATGCATATCGACTTTGGGGTTGAAGGAATAAAAAAAATTTAGGTAGATATGATATAGCTATTTTGTTAATAGAGAGATAGAGGAGATAATTGGCATCCTAAATTGTAAACTCTTAGGTAGTATCCTAAACTTTTTACTTGGGTAGCATAAAGGCAGAAGAACATAGATATGCATATTTGCACCAATAGGCAGTTAGGGTATTTGTATAAGTGGATAGCTTTAAAACTAGGCAAGACAATTAGAAATACAAATACAACTATTGGAAAGATATGTTAACAAAAATACCAAGGAGGACATAGAAAATGAAATGTCTGAGGGTCCATTTTTCACACTTCATAGTGACTTTTTCTAGAGGTATGGTGAGGAATGATGCAACATCTTTCCCATATAGTCCTGGCTGTCTTCATTCACACTGCCAGTTCAGCACCCCTACACTTAAATAAGATTTTTCCATATGGTGAGAAAATAAAACTTGAGTTGATTTTTATTTGCTGATTTATATAAGAAATTGATTTTCTCCTCATTCTTCCTCTAATTCTATTTTTCTTTATAATAAGTGTCATATTTTCCTAAGAAATAAATTAAAACAATTGGTAACTCCAAGTCTATAGCTCTCCTTGACATTCATGACTTTTCACATTGTCACAAACCCAGGCAAATTCATTTTTGTAAACATAGCACAAGGATTTGAGAGATGGTTTAACAACCAAAAGCACATGTTATTCTTTCAGAAACTATGGTTTAGTTGCAAGAGCCCAAATATTAGCTCACAAAAATCTGAAATTCCACTTCTTGGAATCAGACACCTTCTCTTAACCTCTAGGACAGTAGACATGCACATAATGCACACACTTACATGCAAACAAAGCAGAGGTATATAAAATAAATTAATTAATAGAATCAATCATGGAAAATATTAGCCCATTCTGTTTACTTCCAATATCTTACTAGATTAATATTTTATCTATCTATATATACATACAGTATGTAGTATGTTTGTATGCATGTGTGTCCACGAATGAGGTCAGTTTGAGGTTTAAAATATGAAGTAGATCTTTACATTTAGGTTTAAATAAAATCTTATATTTTTAAGAAATAAAATCTTCTTATTTACAAACAATAGGTTATCAAATACTTAGACTCCAGTCTTGAGACATTATCATATTATACAAAAAGACAAAACAGAGAACATTGTAGAAGCCCATGTGAAAGTTGTTAAATTTAAAACATGCTTGTCACATCCAAATGAACTCAATATAAGCATTATCCTGTGTCTTGGGATGACTGCTTCATCATTTTCTTATAAGCTATTTAATAAATGAGTACACATCATCTCTTGTCCAATTGTTAAATAAAATATTCATATAAATACATTTTAGGAAGTTTCCTTCTTTCCTTGTTCTTGTATTTTTCTTTTTCTCAGTGCCTTCCAAGAATCTTCTCAAAAGCAACTATGGGATTGTTGATTTGCTATAAAAGGAAATGTCAAGAAAATAGCTGGGAAGAAATGGATCACATGATATGTATAGGCCAAGATTTGATAGCTTTGGCTCTGATGTGATTCAAGCCATTCAAGTAAACTGGGAATTCACATGAACAATTTATGCAGGAATAATATCAAGTGAAGTTAAAGTTTCTTAAGAGGAGCATCAACATAGTAGTAGTCTAGCATTTTGAATTTTGAATAGTAAATATGAACCTTTCCTTAGGTGATTATTATAACAAACTAGTCTTAAAGTAAATTTTATTGTTTTGTTTTCAAGACATGGTTTTCACATGTAGCCCTGGCTGTCCTGGAACTCATTATGTAGTCCAAGCTGGCCTCAAACTCAGAGACTTGCCTGCCTCTGCCTCCTGAGTTTGGGGATTAAAGGAATGGACAACCACAGCATGACTTAAATTAAATTTTGATAATAAAAACATTTTGAATTTGTTAGTCTTATTCTAATCAAGTGAAATGAGTGATATTTGTTTTTGAATCATTTTTGTGATTGATTATGTTTATTGATTTATGTATGCTGAATCATCCTGTATCCCTGAAATGATAAACACTTGACTTAGTGAACAAATTTTTGAATATATTTTGAAAATAATATTTGTAGACTATTATGTTTTCTTCTCTCATCCCAACCATGGCTTCCGCTCCCATCCCCTCCCCCCAAGTGCATTGCTCATCCTTTCTCTTCAGAAAAGAGCAGGCTTCCCAGAGATATCAATTGAACACCGCATAACAAGATACAATAAAACTAGGCAAAAACCATCATATCAAGATGGACAAGACAAGCCATTAGAAGAAAAACAATCCAAAGAATAGGGAAAGGTGTCAGAGATGCCCCCACTCTGACTGTTAGGAGTACCACAACAGCCCCAAGCTAAACAGCCCATTATATATATGCAGAGAACTTAGCCCAGACCCTTATAGGCTATATGAGCCTGGCTTAGTTGATTGTAAGGGCTATGTTCTTCCAATGTAATCAATGTCTGGCTACTACAATTCTTCTTTGGCCTTTATCCTCAGGGTTCCCAAGTTCTACCTAATGTTTGTCTGTTGGTGTCTGCTTCTGCTTCCATCAGCTTCTGGTAAGCCTCTTTGTTGAAAATTGAACTAGGCTCTGATTTGTGAGTACAAATAGTACTCACAAATAGTAGAACACCATTAGAAATCATTTCATTGACATTTTCCCCCAGTCATGTTTGGCTCTACCCTAAGTCTCTTAGACATTCAGCTTCTGGTTGCTGACAATAGTAGTGTCAGGCATGGGCTTAAACTCATGGCATTGACCTGAAGTTAATCCAGTTATGGGTTGTCAGCTACCACAAGTTCTATGCAACCATTACCCCAACATATCTTGCAGGCAAGACAGGTTGCAAGTCGAAGGTTTTGTGCCTGAATTGGTGTCCCAGGCCCACCCCTGGAAGCCTTGCCTGGTTACAAAAGGCGGCCAGTTCAAACTTCATCTCCTCCATACTAGGAATACTTGCTATGTCATCCTCCAAAGTCCAGGAAGTTTCCACTACACTTAAATTTCACATCCCACCTCAAATGTCACCAAATTCTAGTTGATGTTCTCTGTATTCTCTCTGTCCCTTTCTCCTGCAACTAATTCACCCTGTTCCCATTTCCACTTGTACCCAGTCATCCCAAAATTTAATTTTATTTCCCCTACTCAGAGATATGTATATCACATAGAGCCCTCCTTGTTACTTAGCCTCTCTGGGTCTATAGTATGATTATTTAAGAGGTAATATCCACTTGATTGAAGACATCGGGTTTGCTCTTTTGGGTTGGTTTGCCCCACTTAGGATGATATTTTAACAAATAATTATTATTATTATTATTCATGTAAATGTATTGCATTCTCTTTATTCATTCTTTGTTTTAGGGACATCTAGGTTGTTTCTAGTTTCTCACGGTTATGAATAAAACTGCTATGAACATAGTTGAGAAAATATCCTTGTGGTGGGATAGAGTGCCTTTTGGGTATATGTCAAATAGTGATATAGCTGGGTCTTGAGGTAGGCTAATATCAAATTTTCTGAGAAACCGGCATATTGATTTCCATAGTGGCTGTACAAATTTTTGCTCACACCAGCAACGAAGGAGAGTTCCCCTTTTGCAACATTATCACCAGAATGAGCTGCCACTTGTGCTTTTGATCTTAGCCATTCTGACAAGTATTAAGATGGAATCTCAAAATACTTTTGATTTGCATTTCCCTAATGGCTAAGGAATTTGAACATTTAAGTAATTCTCAGTCTCTTGAAATTCCTTTTATGAGAATTCTCTGTTTAAATCTGCACCCCATTTTTAAATTGGATTATTTAGTTTATTGGTGTCTAATTCTTGAGTTCTTTCTGTATTTTTGATATTAACTCTCTGTTGAAAATGGACTTGATGAAAATCTTTTCCAATTTTCTAGGCTGTTATTTCATTCTATCAATGGTGTTCATTGACTTATAGAAACTATTCAGTTTCACAAGGTCCCAATTACTAACTGTTCATCTCAGTTATTTTGGTATTGAGATATTGTTTAGAAAGCTGACTCCTATGTCAATGCTTTTAAAGATATTTCTCACTTTCTCTTCTTTCAGATAAGTATGTCTGGTTTGCTGTTTAGATCTTTGATCCACGTAGACTTGAGTTTTGCTAAAGGTGAAAATGTGGATATGCTTGCACTCCTCTACATGAAAATATTCAGTTAGACTAGTAATATTTGTTGAAGATGCTTTCAGCTTTCCTTTGAGAATTTCTGATTTCTTTGTCAAAAATCAGGTGTCTATAGGTATGTGTAGTTTTGTTTGGGCTCTAAATCTGATTGCATTGATTGATGTATCTGTTTCTTTATGAAAATACCATGCAGTTTTTATTATTATTGCTCTGTGGTAGACACTGAAATCAGGGATGGTGATACCCGAGGAAGTTCTTTTAATGCTCATGATTGCTATGGCTACACCAGGATTTCTGTTGTTCCTTATGATATTCCTGTCATTTCAATATCTGTAAAGAGGTGTGTTGGAATTTTGATGGTGATTGCTTTGAATCTTTGGGTCCTTTTTGGTAGGATTACTATTTTTTTCTATGCTAGTTATACAGAATCATGAACATAGGAGATCTTTCCATATTCTGGCATCATCTTCAATTTCTTTTTTAAATACTTGAATTTTTGACATAGAAGTCTTTCATGTGTTTGGTTTGGGTTACAGCAAGATATTTTATATTGATTATGACTATTGTAAAGGGAGTTGATTCTCTGATTTCTTTTCCAGTCTGTTTACCATTTGCATGAAGTAGGGCAACTGATTTTTTTTGAGCTATTCTTGTATCCAGTCACTTTGCTAAAAGTTTTTACCAGCTACAGGAGTTGCATGGTATAAATTTTTGGATAACTTATGTATTCTGCAATATCAAAAGCAAATAATGATATTTTGACTTCTTTTACAATTATATCCCTTTTATCTCCTTCAGTTGTCTTATTGTTCTAGTTATAACTTCAAGCATTGTATTGAATAGATAGGGAGAGATCCTTGTTTTATGATTTTAGTAGAATTGGTTTGAGTTTCTTTCCTTTAATTTTATGTTGGCTATAAGCTTGTTATTAATTACCTTTATTATACTATATATGCCACATTTATTGCTAATCCCTCTAAGACTTTTATCATGAAAGAATGCAAACATAACAAATATGAATAGATGACAGGAAATAATAAAACTGAGGGTTGAAATAAATAAAAAAGAAACTAAGAGAATAATACAAACATCAATGAAACAACAGGTTAGTTGTTTGAGGAATCAACAAGCAATACAAAACTTATTCAAATTATCTAAAAGAAACAGAGAATATTAAAATTAACAAAATATGAAATTAAAAGGGGATACAACATCATACACAAAGGAAATCCAAAGATCACCAGATTAGAAGTTTAAAACCTGTACTCAACAAAATGGGAAAATTTAAAAGAAATGGATAATTTTCTTAACGGACACCATATACCAAATTGAAATCAAGGTGAGATAAACAACTTAAATAGATCTATACCTTCTACAGAAATAGAATCCATGATTAAAAATTTCCCAACCCAAAAGCCCTCAGCAGGTGTTTTACTGCAGAATTCTACCAGAATTTCCAAGAAGAGTTAATGCCAATACTCATCAAATTATTCCACAAACAGAAACAGAAGCAGCATTGCCAAATTCACTTCATAAAAAAGAAAATTACAGACCAATGACCTTTATGAACCTAGATACAAAAGTACCTCATAAAATCCTCACAAATTCAAGAGCACATCAAATGATCATCCATTGTGACCCAGTGAGCTTCATTCAAGACATGGAAGGTTGGTTCAACATATGAAAATCATTCACTGTATTCTTCTAAATAAAACGTGAAAGAAACACAAACAAAACAAAAGAAACAAACAAAAGAAAATCAACACTAGATGTCTAAAAAGCCTTTCATAAAATTCAACAGCCCTTCATGATCTATCATTATTTTATTGAAAAATTTGGGATCTATGCTTATTAAAGTGATTGACCCTTTTATTTAGTCTAATTCTTCTTTTCTCTTGCTGGATAGTTATCTAATTTTGCTATCAACATAACACTGGCTTAATGATAAGAGTTTGGAATGTCTTCTCCATTTTCTATTTTTCAGAATAATATGAATAGTATTGACATCAATTTTTCTTTAAAGGAACAACAGATATGTTCAAGAACCCATTATTACAAATCTCAGAGGCCCTCTATGTATACTTACTATGATAGTGCTAAATAGACATATTATCAACTGCTATCTAAATATCTATCTCTATGCCCATTGAGTGGAACAGCTCTGAGACCTCATCAGAAAGGTTTCTTTATAATGGCTAATTTAGAATCTCACAGCTGAAGAAAGTGAAAATAATAAGCATCAGTGGAGTGCTTACCCACAAATGGGACATCTGTCAAGTTTCACCATGAGATTATCCCAGAAAAACCAGGGGTGGAAGCAGGGAAGATTGTAAGAGTTGGGGAGGACTGAGATAAAACAGTATCTTCTGGAAACTTTGTAATAATAAACTCACAGCATCTGTGGATTCCTAAAAAGAATTGCTTAAGATCAAGCAAGTTTTCTTGGGAACCTATTTCTCATGCTCAATTGCCTTGCCCAGTCTTGACACAGGGGGCGCTATTTGGTTTTATGGAAGTTTGATATGCCATGTTTTGCTGAAACCCATTGGATGCCTGACCTTTTCTGAATGATTACAGAGGAAGGATGAATTGAGGGGGTAGTGGTGAAGATGGGGGCATTGTGGGAGGAGAGGAGGAAGGGGAGGCTGTCATCAAAATGTATAATAAATGAATAATAAAAATTAAATAATAAAAAATAATAATAAAAATAAAAAAATCAAGTCTGGCAATATTCTAGCATGGAGACAGGAGGACTCCAACACTATCTGAAGACTTATCAACAGTTGATAGCTTGTGGGGGAGGAAGGGCCAGTTTTGTTTAAGAGTGTGCCCCCTAGCAGGTTGAAATTGCAGTTGTCAGTGTTCTGACACCTATGCATATATGTATACCACAAATTGGACTTTATAATTTGTTTATCTGCTTTCTTTTTTTAAATTTTATTTATTTTTATTTTTTTATTTTTTCTGAAAATTTATTTTCTGAAAGGAAACAAACTATCTCCTCTCATTACACATACCAATGCAAGTTCCCACTCCCTCCCCCTTCCATTACCTCCACTTCCCATGCCCCATCCACTCCTTAGAGAAGGCAAGGCACTCTCTCCACTGTATCCAGGCTGAGCAAGCTATCCATCCAAAGAGAATAGGTTCCCCAAAAGCCAGTACATGTAACAGGGATAAATTCTTTTTCAACAGATGGCATGAATTTGAGAGCAAATAGGCAGGTGATTGTAGAGCTGAGAAGAGTTAGAGGGAGGAATGGTGGAAAACCATGGTCAAATTACATAATATAAATTAATGAATCATTACATTAAAAATGACATTTGAAGAAAACAACTGAATTCTGAATGGAATGACTGTCTACGTTTCCCAGCACAAGCAAGCCATTGTCAGAATTATCTATCAAAATAGAAGGTATACTATGGTAACGTAGCATCATAATCTTTGGTGGGAATTACTTGCATGAAACTATTTCACCATGCAGGCTAGGCCTGTACAATATTAATTACTTATTCAACAAATGAACAAGAGGAGGACCCAGGAGCAGTACAGTTCTAACTGGGATGATAATGGCTTCATCATGTTTTCGTATCCATCACAGTTTTCCCGAAAAATAAACTGTATTGTCAGTTTCAATATTAGTCACAGTTGATATATGTATTTGAGGCAACATGCTACAATAATATACAAATATTTTTGAGCTCATTGCTATGCTAAGGAGAACAATAATCTGAATGTAAAGAACATGTTTGAGGAATTCAGAGATAGCAGTAATATGATTAATAATTGTCTATGATTCTTACAACATTAAACCATTTCAGACTCATTAGCATTTTTCTGCCCCAAGTAACAAAACCATCTGTTTTGCAAAGAACCCTGTGCTTTTGCTGGAAAATGATGCTATAATCTAAAACTCTAATAGCAGAATCTGTCACACATAATAATGTTCCATGTCAATTGACATTTGGTCAAGCAGTGTAAGAACAAAGCAACATTTCTTTTTGCATTCAGCAAATGCATCTGGTCAACTCTTCTTACCACAGAATTTCCTTCTACATTTTATCTGTTTTGCTACCTTCAACATATTGTCCTGTGTTGTGGCATATATTAAAACTATAATGCCTAAATTATAAGCATCCCTATCCACTTATTGTGGTATTAGGAAATTTCCTAGAAATTACTCATTATCTTCTTATAATAAAGACAGAAAAATAAAATACATCAATAGCAAATAAGACTATGAGAACATATACAGTACCATTTAGTATTGGAGCCATAAGGGAAGTGAAATCTTAAACCCAGAAAGAGATTCTATCTGTCAAGAGCTAAAAGGCCATACATTGGGAGAAACTTTCCACACTATTATTGACAAGAATGTAGCACAATTGAAACATTTTACTCTGATGGTTTTAAAAGGAGTGTGGTAGAATGTATAGGGTTGGAGATAGGCCTTAGTGAGATTCTGATTGCACTTCCAGAAGACTGCAGTTCAATTCCCAGAACATACATGGTGGTTGCAGCTGTCTGTAACTCTAGTTCAATGAGAACATACTCCCTCTTGTGACATGCACTAGTGTTGACATGGTACATGGACATAAAGGCAGGCAAGACACGAAAACTTGTGTTTTAATAAATAATTAAAATTTATTTAAAAATTTAGGCATTTAATAAATAAATAAAATTAAAAAATAAGTTAAATATATGACACAATTTTATTAATTACTGCTAAGTAATACTTCACTGCATGAACATATATCACATTAAATCTGTCTATTCATCTCTTGATGAATATTGATGAATGAACCTGTGTTCACTGCATAATTTGGCTATAATAAACACATGAATAATAAATACATGAATTTTCATGATACATTGTCTTAGGTTCCTTCTGTCACAAGCCAGGAATAAGCTTCATTTAATTTTACCCTTTTTTTCAAATATCTATTGATTGTTTCATTTATTGTAATTTTATGTATGTGTGCTGTAAGAGAAGGCTGCTTGTTTGTTCCCACTGCCCAAAACAGAAATAATCACTCAGACACTGTAATATTTAAATCACTTCTTGGCCCATTAGCTCCAGATTCTTATTAGATAAGTCTTACATATTAATTTAACCCATCTTCATTAATCTGTGCATCACCACGAGGTTGTGGCCTACCAGCAAGGTTCCAGAACCTCTGCTTCAGTGGCTCCATGGCTTCACTCTAACTGTGCCTTCATGGTCCCATGCTATAGACCAAGCCAGTTTTTTTATTCATTAACCAATAAAATTAACACATAAACAGAAGGAATTCCCACACCATGCCCCATGTATGGCCCCACATTAGGTGCCAGGTGAAGAAGGACACTTCAGAGAAATACTAGCTCAAAATTGAGAATAATATATGGTTATTTATTTAGGGGTAGACTCACAAATTAGAATCCTCTGCTGGAACAGA
>LOJH01047652.1:0-13173 GCA_001685095.1 Ellobius talpinus
GTGTATATATATATACTGCAAAATATAGGATGGGAAGATAAAACAAGTATGGAGAATTCTTTATTTTTCATTTTCTAGAAATACTACATATTCTTTTCTTTGAAGGGAATTTCACACTATTAAAATACAGGCAGCAAGGATTCCGCTAGAAACCCAGCAATACATGGAAGAGCATGTTTCCATTGCTTAAACCAGTTTCTGCTCCTACTCAGCTATTCCAATTCATATAAACCTCTTTTAGTTCATTTAAAATTATAAGAATTTCTAAAATTTATGCCCCATATATACCTTACCTGCTAAAATCAACCAACCAACATCCTGGGGATAAAACAGTGTTTAGTAAGTGTTGCTGTGCTTTGGATTATTATTGTAAATATTAACTAAGGCAAGATTTTGGCATTTTTTTAGAGAAATTGAAGAACTGAAAAAGTTTATTAAGAAAATGAGTTTATGCCTTTTTATTCTCCATAAATAACAAGAGATTTCCTGAAGACTCCAAGCCTTAAAAGTGTTGTGATGACCCTTTTCTAATGAAGACATAAATTTGCCATCAAGGGCAAGTGATTCAGGATTAGTGCCAAGCTCACAATTCATTTCATTTTATGTCTGTTTTAGTTCAATATGCTTCTATTTGAGAGCCAACGTTTTTATTTTGTTTAATTTTTTTTCAAATTGTGACCAAAAAGCATTGTAGTGCTCCAAAGGCAAAGCACACTTTATATTCTTACATTATAGATGACCAACTATGTTTCAACTACATATATATGCTCTTCTAAAAGACTAAGAAAAATTTGGGTAATGTAGATTAAGATAAAGTAATAAAACAATGCATATTTTAATCATGTTCATGTTATCAAAAAATTTGTTACTGAGACAATAGAAAGTTTTAGATTTAATATAATGCAATCTAACATAAAATGATAGTAGTTTAGGTTGTCATAGTGATATTCCTTTTATATACTTTATTTATTAGGAATTCTCAGAAGTTTTAAGAAATTATGTCCAAAAAAATATACACTATTCATTTGCAAGATACTCCATCAAAATATTAAGGTTGCCCATTCTAATATTTTTAAATGTTTCTTATGTTTTAATTTATTTATATAAGGAATGGCATTCGAGCCACAGAAGGCATGCTTAGGCTAGAAGACAACTTTTAGGGACTGCTTCTCACCAATGACCTTATGAGCCTTAGGTATCAAACTCAGGTTGCCAGACTTAATGGCAGTCACACCTGCTGAGCATCTTCCCAGTCATAACAGCCCCCCCCACATACTTCTGCTAATGGTTCCGCTCACTCACAGAGAACGCCCTGTAGTAATGTAGTAATCAAGTTGATCCTATAACTAGGTTCCACACCATCCTGAAATACGTTATACTGTGATTTCATATTTTTATGCAACATAATTAACCTGGCCAGTTTTCAGCCTTTTATATTATGTTAGAAATTTTAATTTCTCAAAAATATTTTGAATATACCTTTAAAATACATGCAATTGTAACATAAGTTTCTTTAGATGATGTCAAATTATTTTTAAAAAATCAGTGATTTAATTGTGCTTTTACACTTTCTACAAAATAGGATTACACCTTTCCTATTCATTAGTAATTTTCATAATTGCTACTGAATTATTTTTATAATTGTATTACCAAAATACGTTAGCATCAAATAATTTTAAAATATATAATATACTGCATGTAACAATACATATACTATTCATACTATGTATAATAAATAGTATACTACATTTTAATTATTTTAATAATGTATTATTCAGTTTCTGAGAATTTGGGGGAATCTATATATAGATAGTGTCTCTAATACTGGAGCTTATACTGTCTTAATATTAACAGTTTTTATTTATTTTCTGAAAAATAAGATAATATAGAGATTTCAGAATTTTGAAATGTAGATAAAATGGAGAAAATGACTCACTAAAATAACATTAAAAGTAAATAATAAAATTGAGTTTGTAATTTCTTTAGATCTAAATCCTATATAATGCTTTATAACATACTGAAACTAACATTAACAGTTCTCTCTAAAGCCAAACTCTCATTCAAGAGTATACAAATAAATAAATAAAAATAAAGTTATTACTGTATTGCAATGTGTATACTGTCTTGTCTCCGTTTAGAAATCTCCCAGTCTGCCCATCTCAGCATGGCCCAAGAGATCATCCTTACTTCAGCCTGATATCATCTCTTTGCTTCCCATTTTTCTCGTGACACAAATGATGAAAGACTCATAAAACTTCCCTCCTGTGTCTTCCTCATCCTTCCAGTCCAGTGTCCTGTCAGGCATTTCAACTTCACCTTCTAACTCTCTAAATTTGTCTGTCCCCTGTCCAGTGTTCCCAACTGCCATGACTATCCCACATCCTCCTCCGCTGAGTGCTTCAGCATCATTCCCCATGTGCCTTCCTGATTTGTCAGATCATTTATTTGATCTCCAAATTGAACCATGTCAATTCATTTTTCATCTCTATATCTCCTCTGCACACTTGGAATAAAGTCCGCTATACCAGTTGAAGCTTAGGGGTTTCCCTCCAGGCTCCCCATGGCAGTCCTCTACATCCTGGTTTAAGATCTATAACTTAGTTTCTTGTCCTTTTTCTGCTCAGCCAAATGAAACTCTCTGTAGTTCAGATGTGTTCTCTTGTTTCTAACAGGCTCTTAGAGTTTTCTTCCTCCTTAGTTCCTTAGCATTTCACCCAAGGCAAAAGGTATTTCTACTCTTTCTTTAGATCTTAAAGTGTTTCAGTGAGGTATGGTAGGTATACCCCTCATGAGGACACAAGCACAGACTCTCATCAGATTGATCTCTTCTGTAGCATTAAGAACATAGGCTTTTTTGTTTCATATCCATGTATTCTGGTATGGACAATTTCTTCAAGTCCCAGGATTTTTCACATGGTAGAGGCACAATACCTTTTGTTGAATGTACATGGAAGACTGCATCTAGATGCTAGAATGAAAACTTTCAGAGTGAATCCACCCCATTAAAAAGACTGCTTTTAGCTTAATCTTCATGAAGTGTTTCTTAAGAATGCATTTGCTCTTTTCATTGTTAGTTATAGACTAAGTATTAAATAAATTTTAAATAAGCAAGTCCATTGCATAGTTCATAAATGTATGTTGTGAACTTGTAGAGGAAATGCTTTTCAGCCCCATTATTGGTAATTTTATAATTTGTCTTTCTGTTATAAATGTTGTGGCACAGAATAAATAGCTAAGAAATCAGTCTCTGGCAAATGAAATAGTTTTGAGTCTAAAAAAATAAAAATCTGATTTTTGGAAATAACTACTGATATTTAAAAAGCCAAATGGATTTCTTGCAAATCTGGTAAATAAAGATGGGGCTTTAGACTTAGTCTTTATTTCTCCTTTGATTCATGAGCTAATTTTTAAATCTGAATTATAAGCCTTAGTTTATATTGTACCTGAAGTGTAGGCAGTCTCATACAATAGGTGTATTTCAGGCATCACAGTAATATAGTGATAAAATTACATTTAAATAATGTAAAAAAATCTAATTTAAACAGGAAGGAATGAAATTTAGATTTGAATTTAATGCCTTTTTGGCTCCAAATGTTTTTCTTGCCCACTTACATACACTGTGGCATGGCTGGTCTTTCATGTTAATATTTGGTAATGTACCATCAGAAAGTACATAATCATTTAGCCACCTTGATATCTACATAAGAACTTATCATCTCCATTCTCCAGCATTGTGTTATCTCTAAATTATGAGGGTGAAGCTGGCATCACTGATCACCAAACTATAAATCCCTAATTTTATTTCAATGGCGGCAATTTTATGGCTTGACATAGCTTAAGAATTTAGTTTCATTTCAGAATGGACTCATTGGTTTTCTAAACTGCTTTTAGAAGAAAAGGGAAGTATTGCATAAGTTGGGAAAGAATGATAAGGGAACACTTCGGTAAAGTACAGTAAAAATGTGAACACACAAAGCATGGTTTAAAACAAGTTTCCAACAAGTGAGTAGTAGTGGCTTGTGTTCTTTTACACTCTTGTGTTCTGGTTTCTTATCACCAAAACTGGAATAATAGCCTAATCCTCATGTCATTGTCATGACAGCTACAAGAATTATTGTGTAATGATCAGTGTCTTGCATATTGACTGTAGATGTTTCAGTTCTCATTATCACTAACTTCTTATACGAACTATACGTAAAAAATTACAAATAAAAATAGAGTAGAAAGAAAATGTAAAATTTCCTAGAGTTACATATGGCTTATACTTTGTTGATTTGTTTTATAGAAAGCCACAAATAGTCTTGCATTTGTTTACTTTTAAGTTGTGAATGCAAACAACTGTCTATTTCTATAAATGGTAAATTTTAGTTCATTATGTTAAATGTAATGAAGTAGTAGTGTTAAGTTCCCTCCCCCAGAAATGCTCCGAATAAGAGCAGTTTTTTCCTAAGACTTGACTGAGGTGTAGAGTACAAGCCGTAGTCACTGTTCATATCTCACCCTTGGCGGGGAGTTCTGTAAAACTGAGTCCTGGGCCTAAGGCCAGATTTCCCTCAGTCTACACTAAGATACTCCCCATATGTTAGAATATCTTGGTTATACACCAGCTTTCTCTTTTCTTAGGAATTTATCTTTAGTCTCTGCTCTGTCAAAGATTTAGGAATGCACTTTAGTCCCGTCAGTCATATTTGTTGTAACTATAACCTATATACCGCATTGATATTCAAATTTGTGACATTCTTTTTACAATGAAATATATGTGTATCTCAACACTCCCACTGAAGAATAGCTTTAAACTTGCTATGTATTAGGCCTCCATAAGTAGATATGATTGGATGTACACATTTCACCTTACAATTTAGTCCATGTAAATATTATTATTATATTATATTTTATTCATTCCCAGTTATAGATTTTCCACACAGACTTATCTACAAAACAACTAGGTTTGTATGTATATCTTAAATATTAATTAGCCTGAAATTAAATACATGAAGAACTATACTGCTTGATTCCAAAAATGTTAAATTATCGGCTAATTAGACAAGTTCAGATATTCCATTAAATTATTTGAAAATATCAGCATGTTTTGTAAGCAAGCATTTGCTTTGAAACTTATTATTATTATGGGGAGACTGTTACAGACAGTTAATAAATATAACAAAAAGTGTATGTCTTCCCTTGGTGTGTACTTTTATTTAAAACATTAGAGTTGGCTTATTCATGGAACCTATGAGACAGTTAGACCTCTGAACAGCACTCATGTTGAGACTGAATAGTAAAGACATGATCTCAATCAGGACTGACATCTTAGTATTACAACTTTTCTGGAATTTAAAATAAAATGCAGATCAAAACTAAAATGTGTGTGTGTGTGTGTTTGGGGAAGTGGGGTGGAAATTTTAGAAAAGTGTGTAATCTCCTATCTTTCTGCACAAGCAGCATTTTGTTATTGTATAGGCTCTTTTTTTATTAATCTCTGAAAATGACAGGTGTCAGGGGGCTTTTGTGATGCACGCTCTGGAAGGTTTGGGTCAAGAGGTCACACTGCTGTGATGAGTTAGTCCGCAGCCCTGTCTCCTGTGGAATTCGCCTTGTTTGAAGTGTTTCCAAAGCAAAACACTTTCTGTAATGCACATCACTTAAATAATGTGTTTGAGAACAGGTTCGCAAAGAATGAAAAGCTATGAGAATTCTTTATGATTAAAAAAAACTTCTTTAAACACAATAAAACCCGCAAAAGAACATTGCAAATGAATAGTTGAAGGGAGTGCATCAAATAATCAAAATGTATGTCCGTGACCTTTTGAACCTATTGTCTAAGTTCATTTGAAATACAGGTTGGGCTGCTCAATGTTTTTAAAGGCATTAGTATTCATTTAAATGAAGGTATTTTTAAGTAGGCCAAGTTTATTCTTTCTAAGCATAATGTGATATTGTTGACTGCTTTAAAGTTATATCTGAAGTTAAAGTTAGATCTGAAGATTGAGTTTAAAACTATAAAGTATTCTTTTAATTTTTAAATATAATAGTTAAAATTATGAGAAATTACCTATTTTTCAGAAGAAATTGGAGAGAACTTTATGCATATTATTTCAAGCAATACTATACTATCAGGCCTTTGAAATGGTCTCTTAACTCATGTATATTTGTTATATTCTACATGTAGGTCCTTAGTATAATAGAAAGTAAGTATATTCTCTTTTAACTGATTTTAATTTAAGGTTTTAATTTAATTTAAATGTTATAAGCTTTGATATTAGACTATTAAGTTTATCTAATTCTCAAAATATGATTTGTCTAAATTTATACCGTATTATTTGTTCTATGATGATGGAGGAAATAAGCAAATCAAAAACTCTTGGTATTTCTGATGCAAAAGCACCCATTAAATGGCTAGGCACCAGTTATATTTTTATCATAATAAAAACTCTTCCTTCTCTTATTTATTTTCCACTTTTTCAGCCTATTCAAAACATACTATGCACCCTTGAAGCTTAAAAGCCACAAAAGAAAAGGCATTATGTTCATATCACAGCATTTAATTTATGATAACTGATTAATATGCAAAGTAAATAATAATTAAAAATTATGGGATGTTCTCTAGAAAAATTAAAAAGTATTAATGAAAACAGGCAGTAGTGGTGCATGCCTTTAATCCCAGAACTTGGGAGGCATAGACAGGTGGATCTCTGTGAGTTCAAAGGAAGCCTGACTGATCTGCAAAGTGAGTTTCAGGTCAGGCCCCAAAACTACAGAGAAACCCTACCTTTAAAAACAAACCAACAACAAAAAAATATTAATGAAAAGGAATACAGAGGACATTTGTTTCAGTTAAATGATTTACGGACACTACCCTTTGCATATACTTGTATAAAATCTAGTTTCAGTAACATATCAGCAGTTTCTCATGAATTCCCAACCAGTGAAGCACATTATTATGTGAGATTATCATAAGCTACTAGGAAGGAACTTGCACACCTCCTTTGTTAAATGCAGAAGCTTAAATTTCACTGTATACTTGTCACTGATCATGCTGTCACAATGTGGTGTTTATAAGCTTTATTTTTTCAGGATATATAGAATAAATACCATTTCAAACATTTTGGTCTATGTATTTCTTTTATGATAAATGAAAATCTGACTTTGTTAAATCACCCATTTTAAAAACTTTCTTATTGTATAGCAGCCTCACACATCTTTGGTTCCCACTTGCTCAATCATTCATTCATTCATTCATTCATTCATTCATTCATTCATTCATTTGACCTGGTCTTGCTATGTTGTCTTAGCCAGGTGGCCTGGAAAGTCTATACTCCAGCAATCTCCTTCCAAGGTCTTTTAAGTAGATGAAATTAAAAGCTTAGGTATATTGATAATCTAAGCGTTGTGATTTGTTTTGTTTTTTCATGATGGTCCTTCATACAAATTAATTTATCATGAAAATATTGCACATTTTAAGAATTTGGTTACTACAAGTAATATAGGTTGGGGCTTGTTAGTGTGTTTTTGTTGGGAATACATATATGTGTTTATATATATATAGTCATCACATGTAAATTTTTGAAATCCATATCTTCACATACATACAGAGCAGATAGTTTTGGCTCTTCCCAGCACTGAGCTACTGTGGTGTTTAGTGTTTTCCTAAACCTCAGGAATTGTTATGGAAGATGGAAAAGACAGATTCTAAGAGCCAAAGGAACAGGAAGTCTGCTATCAGATTTTTGTCCTAGAAATGTCAGAGAAGCTGAACCCATGATATCTATCCACCATGGACACCTAAACATGACCTGCACAGGGATGGCACCAGTGGACATGCTGACATGGACGAGGGAAGCTGAAAAGGCTTCAGCCCTAAATAAAGAATTATAGGCAAATAAGGAATGCAGAGAGCAGTTAGAAGTAGTCT
The DNA here is from genome assembly GCA_001685095.1 of Ellobius talpinus. NCBI lineage: Eukaryota > Metazoa > Chordata > Mammalia > Rodentia > Cricetidae > Ellobius > Ellobius talpinus. The sequence continues at coordinate 7,913 of LOJH01047652.1, forward strand.
TCCCCAGGAAAGAGCACACCATTGGTTGTCCAATACCAAATGGTCAGCCGTGAAACATACACATAAAAATAACCTTTGATGAATTGATCAGGTATTATTTATTTATTTAAGAATACACAAACACACATAGACACACTCACACACACACATGTAAGGACAAATAAAGATGAAAGAAAGAAAAGAAGGGTACATGGCAAGGGGAATAAGGGAGTAAAGGGAGAAGGAAATGATGTAATTATATTAAAATGTTAAAGAAAACAAAATGTAGAAAATTCAAATCTGATACCATCACATTTACAAGGAAGCTGCATGGATCCTAATGAGCCAATGATTTTTTTAAGATTTTTTTAATTTTTTTAAATTAATTTTACATACCAGGTACAGAGTTCCCCCACCCTTCCCTGCTCTGGCTCATTCACCACCTCTCCCCAATCCTGGCCCCCATCTAGTCCTCAGAAAGGTTAAGGCCTCTCATGGAGAGTCAACAAAGCCTGATGGCAAAGCCACTGATTCTCAAAGCATCAACCAATCACAAATTCCCAAAAAGCCTTTTATCACCCAGACGACATGTCTTCCAACTTCAGAACATCTGGACTATTTCTGTCCCCGAATTTACATTAGTATGACTCCTAAAGGGTTGTGAGTGTAACTCAGAAACTTTTGTAGAGATGTAAAAATTATGGTTTCCCTATGACTTCCATCTAAAAGTTCAACTGATTTTCATAAGGTAACAGATCTTCTTAAGAGTGTTGGTTAAATTTTGAGAAAGCCTGTGTTCTAGTCTTTCATAGTGAAGTTAATCTCCCTACTTTAATTTTTTTAAAAAATAAACTGTGAGTGAGCATAATGCTTTAATATAAGGAAGTTAGCCAAGCAGGCCTGCTTTGCGCATCATTTTCACTATCTAAACTATAGGGAGCTCTCATGAGTTACCCTTAATCAAGTCTTTTGACAATCTTGCATGGTTTTATACTTGAATTCATGTCCTAGAATTCATGTTAGCCTCTGGCACCTTTCTAAAAACATCACTTGGGGGCGGGGGACCTTAGATGACTTATTTTACCTGCCTTCATAGTTCTTGAGTTAGTTTAAAAATTTCATAAGCAATTTATACATCCACTTGTCAAATTTCAGTAGTGGTTTTCTGTTGCTACTGGAACTATGAAAATGTACCCAAAAGTTTTCCGGAGAACTGGAAGACTAGAGAGTTCAAACCCCTACACGGTAGAGGTGAACCCAGACGCTTACAAATGCGGCACTGAATATGACACAGCCCTCAAGACAGCTGTTTTAAATTTTCTGAGTGTCAGTTTATTTACGTATTTGCAATTTCTCAAAATCTAATCATGAACAAGAAAGACAGGGGCTGGGGGACCCTGCTCAGCTGGTGGTTAAGTGGTACCATGCATGTAAGATTATCTGTTGTTGTGTTTTGTCGTTGTTAGTACAGAGTACCTATAATCTCTTTGTCACTGAGACAGATCTCTTGGCCCAGAACCTGGTTCATTGTAGGTTTATCATCCTTGTTTTTCTTATCCAACTTCATTATGTCCATTAGGTTGCCACTGTATCTGCAAACACATGATAAAGTGATATAGTAGTAGCTTCTTAGCACACGCCTTCAGCAAATAATGACTAAGGTTTTTCTTCATGGTGAGACCTTCACCAGGTGCCAGGAACTTAATTTTCAGATTAAAGCACTTCTCCTTTTGTCTTTCCTTTCTGGAATTCCTCCAGACCACCGATGAGTGCTAGGTCTCTAGTTTACGCTTTCTTTGGCAGCTCCCATACTAAATCTCATTCTCCTATTCTTTTACTGTTCTTGGCAACTTTGTAGGAATCTCTTCCCTTATCTGCCTTCTACCTTGATGTTTCCAGAATGCTACCTCCTCTTCCTGCAATTCTTCTCATTTCCTGACATATTTCTAGGTAACGGCACTGTAACTCTTACCTTATTTTGGCCTAGCCCTACTCTATTTCAAATGTCAAGTTGATGATTTACCAAAACATTTCTTTAAAAAAAAATCTTACTAATCTCTCTAGTCTGTCTCTTACTAGATTCTTTTGCTCAGTTGCTAGAAGACACACCCAACCAATTTACCAAGCTAAATGCTCATCTTTCCGTTTAACCCTCACCAACTAGCGATAGACACTGCTTCATCTGAAAAGCATTTGCCTCCCACAAGCTATGGACAGCATAGGTCATTTTATTATCTGACAGAGTACTGCTATGATTTGTTAATGATTTTAGCAATGTCTTATATTCTAAACATCAGTATTCTTTGACTGGAGATGTAGCCCCATGTTAGAATACCTCACATATATGAAGATAATCCACTATCATCTTCTATGTTTGTTCATCTTCTATCTTTCAAATTCAAAGTAAACTGTTTATTCCAAAGACTTATAATACATTTCTAGAAAAATGTAAAAATGGATGCCTAGAATTCAAAGCATGAGTTTATGGTTTCAGTGTTTTTTGGTAGATTTTTCATTGCTAATTTTAAAAACATTTCTATTTTATCTAATAAGAATTCTGGTAATGTATGATTTTCCACATCATTGCAATTGACTCTTAAAGATATTAATATGTGTCTAAAGATGTTAAATGCATAAATATATATTTCTATAGCCATTGTCATATTAGTAAAGGTAGACAAAATAGAGGTACAAAGTATACCCATTGATGAACTAAGGAAGACCCTTTAATATGGGGATACAAAAAATATTACTGTCATTATTCCTAATGATGCTGTAAATGCCTGGGTGTGGTTACTACATATGAAATATCAACTTGGTATAGATAAGATAGTTGTTCATGTTTCAATATACTTTCTTTTATTACTACATAAAAAGTGATCTAACCCCAAGTATACCCACAAAGTCGTATATCTTTTATAAAGATGATTGAATATGAATTTCCAGGCCATCTTAAATTTTCAATATTAATCTGTTTTTCAAGACTACCATTGGAATAGTATTTTTAAAATATATTTTTAAGAGTTTCCATTTGGTTACAACTACTTAACTGTGATACTTCATCTTGACTTTTGATTTTTTTAAGAAAAAATTTAATCGAGTATTTTTCCAGTTGGCATGATTTCTTAAGGTCCAAGTCAACTGTCTATTTGAGGTATCTCTTCCTATATAAATAACCAGGCCACACTTAGAGCACCCCTGCTCCACGTCTCTCTACTTTATTTCCTGAGCTAACACCTGAAGCTTGCTAACCTGCACCAGACTGGAAACTGACAAGCCCCAGTGACCCTGCCCTCTTCCCCCCAAAGGAAAACCACCCAGCCTTCATGTAGATGCTGAAGACTCCAGCCATTTCCTCCCACTTTCCCAACAAGCCCTCTTGTCTACTGAGTCCTCTCCCCAGTCCTCTACATTGATGTTCATAGAGTAATTCCTTTCTTCTTATTCTATTTCCTTGGTTGTTGTGAATGAATATAAGTTAGGTGATTACTGGATATCAAGTATCTCCAGCAACAATTAAAATCTGTCTAAATAGCTGGTGTTACCAAGGAAAGCCTATGTATAGTCCCAGAAATAAAGATACTAAGGCTGGAAGATCTGATTTTGGTCTGTCTCCACAAACAGCATCAAACACGAATCAGTCAAGTCTGAAAGTGTCTTTATTTAAATGTACTAGAACTCTTAGTTGGGGACTCGATGACAATGAAGGTGAGTAGATCTTAATCATTTGAAAACTAATCCCAAAGAAACCTGTCCCTAAAGGATGGGCTCTGTGTATTGTAGGAAAAGTTCTGTTTTGGGATCTCCTGGTTCTGTCTTAAAACCATTTTAATCACTGGCTTCAATGAAGGTTGCATGTGAACAGTCTCTTTGGCATGAACACCAACTCAAGAACAATGAAAAATGCTTATGGGCTACGAGGGGAGAGGAAGTTTATGCCATGGCACCCACAAACACATTATCTCTGTTTTTATCTGCATTTCCATTTTGTTTCTTTTCCTTGCACCTGCATTAATTTCCTTTGAGTTCTCGGAATTGCTTCTTCTTTCCACATGCTCCTAATTTCACGATTGTCACCACAGTTGTGATTACACCTGGCCTTTCCACTCAAGTGCCAACTTCTAATTGGAATGCCTTGAGGGAATTCATGCATATGTCCCAGGATTAGCCATATTCACATTTTTAATAGAACTTTAAAATAAAAAATCAAAGCATGTATACATGTTCTTATATGTACATTCTTGATGATTAAAATTTTATTAAAATTTAAGCACATGTGAAATTTACCCCATTTTATACCTTTACTTAGGAGTTTCAGCAAAGGCATGCACTATCGTAACCAGTACATCAATCCACTGGTAAAGAGTACTATCACCCCATGGAATTTCCTTAAGTCAGCTCATCACCTATGACAGACCAAGGTAATAGTTCACCAAAGTCCAACTTGGCAAAACTAGTGAGCTCAAAGTACAGAGCATGGGTAAGAGACGCTCAAAGGACTCCAAAGCAGTGATATCACAGTAAGGTCTTACTTACACTGCTGTGGGTGACTATATACATGGTATAATGGCTTGAATTAGAAATAACCTCCATATGCTCAGGTATTTGAATACTTGGTACCCAGTTGTGGTAGTGTCTGGAGAAGACAGGCAACAGGTACAACCATGATAGGGAAAGTACATCATCCTGGAGGGTTCTATGACCTATGTCACCCTAGTTCACTCTGTTTTGTGACTGGGAGTGAAATGTGATTTCCCAGCTTTCTGCTTCTGCCACCATGCTCCACCATGCCTCCCCAACACAATGGATAGTAGTCCGTCTGAGAACCGTAAGCCAAAATACACATCTTACTCGCTAAGTTGCTCTTAGTCATGGTGTTCTATCCCAGCAGCAATTAACTAATACAGAGTATCTCTCATTCATTAGCCTTTTACCTTCTATGTATTATAGCATGTACCAAGATCAGGAAGCCACATGTAGCATAACAGCATTACATTTGTCTGACTAAAAGGTGCAAGATGGAGAGGCTGACATCTTGTTTGGGAATCTAATGACTCTTCCCATCCCGAACTCTGTGAGGAAAGGTAGAAGAATTGGTCTTCAGAGTACTATGCAAATGGTCACAGATACTTTGGAAAGGTGATTATACTCAAATTCCAGAGTTCTACAGTACATGCATGTATCTTGTTAAAATAGACTATCACTTACGTTTTATTTCCCTCCGCATCTTTCCCAATTTCTTTTTTTATATTTATTTATTATGCATACAATATTCTTTCTGT
>LOJH01047654.1:0-13173 GCA_001685095.1 Ellobius talpinus
TGCCTCTGCCTCCCGAGTGCTGGGATTAAAGGCATGCACCACCACCGCCCAGCCTCAGTTTCTTCTTAACATTGCCTTGAAAGTAGGGTAAGTGTCAAGGAATCAAAGAGAGCCCCACGAGACTGCCAGGCTGCCATCTCTGTTCAAGGAGAGTGCTTTGGTGATCTTGGTGAGAGCTGGACGGTAGGCAAGGTATTTTTAGGATGAGGATGATTTCAATCCTGGGAGTCTATAATTCCCTAAATGTTATTAGTGCAGGAGCTAAATAGCAGACGTTCCTTTGGGTCTGTGTGCCAATATGCTTAGCTGTTTCTAACAGTTTCCCCACTTGTCTGGAGCCTTTTAGGGGCATTCCAAACCCCACACCTCTCCCCCACCACAGGGCTGGCCTCCAATCAAGCATCTTCACACTCCGCTGCTTCCATCTGGAAGCTCCTTCCTCAATTCCTGATGCTGGCTGCTTCTGAGCCTGATTGCTATTCTGGTGCCCAGAGACCCACACAGCTCTGCCAACCAAATTCCTGCTAAACTGTAACACCGGATAAGGGTAGGTTTCCTTGGAGGCAGAATTCATGGGCAAAGAGACCTCTCAGAGTTCATCAGACCATACATTGAAGGAAGTAGAGGGACACACATCAGGAAAGTCTGTAATAATGCATAGAACCCAAGAAAGATATTACCAAGAACATACAAAGAAATCTACAAGTGACCTTTGGATCCAATGACCTTATGCTCTGTAATACTGATTCCCCTAAAGCCACAAGACCACCTGCTATAGAGTTCAGTTCCTCCAGAAACTTTCATCCTTCCTCTACAAAAAAGTTGGAGGTAGCTGGGTATTGGTGGCTTGTAACTGTAACCCCAACACTTGGGAGGCTGAGGCAGGAGGATCAAGAGTTCCAGGACAGCTTGTATTCGGAGTGAAATTTTATCTCAAACAAACAACAACAAAACAAAACACTTCACCAGAACGGAAGAGTCTAAATATAGTACTTGGGAAACTACTGATGGTTTCAGGGGCCCAAGTTATACTTAAGGAAATACAGGTGATGAGCTACTCCTGGCTTCGTCTGGAGAGCTTACAAGACTCTCCACCTCCAGGGAGACTTAGTTATGAATTCATCAAGGTTTTAGGACACATGGCACTGGAATACAGTGAGAAGTAGGGGTGAGATGAATACGAGGTGAGCCAGGCTCTCTCAGAGGTGTGCCTGGAGGGCTCTGGTTCCAGCAACTTAACGCGAACTTGTTCAAAACAGACCGAATGCCTTTCTTCTTCTTCAGCCTATTCCTTGCTGGCTTGCCATTCTCTGGTGCTGTCAGAATGGTTCCTTCACTAGCCTGACAAAAGCCAGGAGGCCTTCTTGATTCCTGCTTCCTGTACCCCATTCACCCAAGCCGTGGATGGACCTTACTATTCCCTGTGCTGTAGATGGTTCTCCACTGACACCCTTGGCCTGCCTTGTGTCTTGTGGGAGGGAAGTCCTTTAAACAGAACTTCAGGCTCATAACATCCATTCCTCCCACTAGCCACATTCCAGCGAAGTCATGGCCACCACCCTCTACCCAGCTTTCTAACATCCACGCACCCCACCCCTGTCCCTTCCTTGTCACCTCGTTTTGTCCCGTTCTGTTACAGGACTTTTCTTCTTGAGCCAGTCTTGTATTGCTTCCTGCCGCCCTGTCAGTGTATCAGCCTGCTTCCTCCCCGGGGGCGTGGGCCTGCAATGCCAGCTTCAGGTCTGCTCCAATGTCCCAGGCTGTGGAAGCACATCTTCCCCGGGAAGACTTCAAATTGCGAATGGTCCCCTATGCCCTTGCTTGTCCAATGCAGCCTCTACTTGGTAGCTGATTATATTCTACTAAATGTAGTCTTTTCAATAAAGTGGCAATCCTGGATGAATGCTTTTGTCTGTTTTCTAGATAAAGAATGGGAATCCAAGAAAAGTATTCATATATCTCTTACATAGTTGTGACATGACTGAACCAAGATTTGCAACGAGGGGAGCTTGATGTTATTCACTGTGCTGGGTCTCTATTCCAAGATGTATCTCAGGGTCTTCATAAATGCACTGAATCAGACCCAAGAAAAGGAGGCAGCAGGATGGATACAAGCTCTAATGTTTATGATTACAGCTAAGTGGTTTCTGCCCATCATGCTGGAACTTGCTGACAGACAGTTTAAAGTCTAGGCTCTACCTAGCCAGTCCGGGTGAGGGTCGGGCCCACCTCTTGGTCTTTTCTACTGCAGAGGAAGAAACATGATGGGGGTACTAATGCCTTCCCGAGCACTCTCAGTACCTATCCATGGCCTAGAACCCCAAGATCACTTACCCTAGAAACTAAAGATTGCTGAGGTGTTACCATAGAACTGAATAAGCTGTCAGTGTTTCTAAAGATGCCATCTTTGTTCTGAGGTCTGAGCTCATGAGTCTTTTCAGTAACTGGGTCTTTGGTTTCTTGAAAGAGGGGACTGAAGGACCCAGAAACCTGAGGAGGTTAAAGTCATAGACTTCCCTAGAGGACTTATTTCTCTCTCCTTCTCTCTCTTCTGAGATGTAGACATGGAGTAGCCATAGAATCCACCATCTTTCTGGGGCCTTGGGAAGAGGAGACAGTGAAGAATCAGTAATGAGAAGGTGTGGAGCTTGTGGTCTGTCTTCATCAAGGATGGTGGCTGAAGGGGGGCATTTTTTCCATGATCAGTCAGGAGGCCCCACTCAGCAGTTGCTTAGATGAAAGTAACTGAATTCCGTAAAGAGGCTGTCCCACAGGACACATAGTGGCGGCAGAGAGGGCACAGAGTCAGACACTCCTGGGGTCACTTTCTAACTTGGGCTCCAGGGATTATGTGACATGACGGGTTTTCTGAGTGGAAAATTTGCCCTCCCAGGAAGGTTGGAAGAACTGAACAAGATGGCTACCTGAGTACCCCCTGATATCTTTCAGGCTTTAAAGCTGTATCCTGGGGTCCCAGCCAGAGGAAGTTCTAAGCGATAGGAATTTCCGTTTGCTTGCACAGGCCTGGGATCTTCAGGAACTGGGCCTCACTCAGAGTTTAGGCTCAAAGAGGGATAAGGAGGAGCTTTCAAAAAAGGCTGGATGAAGTCATCGTGCAAGGTCTAGGGAAGATGACCAAAGAGAAAAACTGGACGTTTCTTTCCTAAGCCAAATCAGGCCCTCTTCATCCCACTCTTGTTTCCTGAGCACCGTCATGCACACAGCGCAACCCGGAACAGTGACCCCAGCACTGACCTTACCCGTCTCCTTCTGACACTTTTGAAACACAGCTCCCTCCATGATTGATTTTGACTGTCAACCTGATTGAATTAACTGAACCAACAAGATGTGAGGAAGCCACCACCTGTCACCAGACAGCTGATAAGGCTACCATACTTTCCTTACTAGGAGGCACTGGTTCGCCACTGAACTGGGACACCAATAGACTTATTCCCCCTCACCTTGCTTTTCTGCAATTATTTGGTCACTGCAATGAGAAAGGTAGTTGCTATAAACCCCCCTTTTGACTCTCCTTGCACTGAGATGTGGGCGTCATCTCCCCTCCACTTGAACCTGGCCTTGAAACTCCTTGATGAATGAATACGGCAGAAGAGATGCTATGCCAACTCTGGACCCAGGCCTCCAGAACTGGCAGCTCCCACTTCCTGTCTCTTGAGACACTCTTGGGACCTCGCCATTGTGGTGAGAGGATGCCAAGGCAGCCCATGGGGAGAAAAAGGCCAATGTGGAGAGGGGCCGACTCTCCAAGTCCACAGGCCTGGCCAGGCGCTTGGCCATCCTCAGCATCAGGATGCCAGCTCTGAGAGCAGCCATCCTGTGCCCCACCCCCAGTCAAATGCTCCAGCTGGCAGGACAGAGAGTAGAGATAAGCCATTCATTCAACTGCCTGCCCAGGTTTCAGAGCCGTGTGCACAGTAGGTGATTCTTGCCCCTTTTGTCTCTGACTCTTTTTATAATAGAAACCTGGGGTTCTTCTAAGCCTGTACATGGTACTGACATTTTCCCTAGAACAGCCCTAACCCAGCCATCCTGGAAAGTTATCTTTTTCTGGCAAACAAACAAAGACACAACCTTCCCACTCCTCTGAACGAAGCTGACAAGAGCAAGCAGCCACGCTACCCTCCCTGCTCATCTACTTCTCCCTCACAACCTTCTCCTAGTTTTTCCTTTTCCCCTTTACTAGCAGAAACTACCTTAGCCTCAGTCTCCCACAAGCTCCCCCTCACTGCTTGCCTAAGTGGAGTCTCGGAGAGGTTATGTGCGTGCACAGAGGATAATCTGCCGACATTGCTAGTGATCAGAATGCCATAGGGAACTGACCACTATGATCACTAAGTGGTGTGTGTGGTGTGTGTGTATGCTTGTGTATCACTGAGAAATTAGCCAGTCATCTCTTTAACTCTTCCTGTTTATATTACTCTGCATTTTCTTTCTTCCTTTTTTCTTTTTCTTTTCTTTTTTGTTGATTTTTGAGACAGGGTTTCACTGTAGCTTTGGGGCCTGTCCTGGAACTCATTCTGTAGACTAGGCTGGCCTTGAACTCACAGAGATCTGCCTGCCTCTGCCTCCTGAGTTCTGGGATTAAAGGTGTGCATCACCACTGCCTGACTACTCTGCATTTTCTAATTTTTCTACAGTGAACATAGAGTGGATAGCATCCAAACCCAATGTTCATGCTTCACCAGATTTCACATTCTGATGAATTTCCTTCCAGATTTTCATCTGTATTAAAGCATCTGCTATGTGTTTAAGATCCTGCCATAAATACAGTCTTGAGTCTTGGCTTTTCACTGTCCTTTATATTTTAGGAGTCTCTTTCTCTCAATAAATACTTTCCAAAGCCTGATTTTAATGACATTGTACTACCCTAGCATATATAGAATTCTTTATAATGTTCTAGCATAATTTATTCAGTTATTTACTTAATTTAATAGAATTTATTTGAAATTTAGATTATGAGATATACATTTACATATACATATGTATATATGCTTATATACATTGTGTGTATGTCACATCCTTATACAAAAACTTCTTGGAGGCTTTACATTTTTAGGGTTTTCACTCTTTTTGATTTTTCCAATTTATTGGTTACTTAATAATAATAAATACATCATATTATTTTTAGTAGTAATAGTAGTATTGTAGTAGTGTGTTTGTTTAGTGTGTGTGTGTGTGAGTCTTGTTTAGTGTGTGTGTGTGTATGTGTGTGTGTGAGTCTGGGCACACACATGCCATGACATACATGTGGAGTTCAGAGAACAGCTTTTGGGAGTCAGTCAGTTCTCTCTTTCCACCCAAGTGAGATCTGGGTCTTAAGCATGAGTCACAGGTGGGTCCAGCAAATGCCTTTACCTGCTGAGCCATCCATCTCAGCCCTGCTCTTTGTCCTCTTGAAACAAGTCCTTGCTATGAAGCACAAGCCTTGGGTGTGAAGTCCGCCTTCCTTGGTGTCTGTAGTGCTGAAGTTATAGGCGTGCCCCCCACCCCGGGCCTAACTGCCTCACATAGCACAAACCTTCAGAACCTAGCCTTCAGAATTTTGGCTTTCAGGAACCATTTCCTCGTTACCTGGGGCATTGCCTGAGCTTTATTGCCAGGGTAGGAACAGGAAAGTGGAGTCTAGAGGACAAAGAAAACAGGACAAGATATGGGATGTGTATGTAGATGATAGAAAAAACTATAACTTGGCTTATAAATATTTCAGTGTCCTGGGAGATAGTTTTTGCTTCATTATCAAAACATAATAAGCCAAGTGAGAAGGGAAATTAGCCGTGGTCACATGGAGAGATGCCATCCATATATGACCACACTTCACTCTCACAAGGACCACGAGTTAAGACTCTCTGATGCTATAAATGACAAAAATGGGTCCTAAGCAGTTAGGTAGCATGTCCAAGGGCAGGCAGCTGGTAAGAATGGAGCCACAAAGTGAGATCTGGCCTGTCCAGATCCAGTGCCAGCAATATCAGCCCCTGGTCTGGCCCCAGGCCTTTCCCTATCAATATAGGGTATAGAAAGAGAACAGGCTTTGCCTGCCTTTTCCTTACCTCCTTCCTCGCCTTAAATGGCTCCTTCTCTTTTTGAACAGGAGTCAGTGAGATGACTAGAGGTAACCTCTTTCCAAGGTCACAAGAAATGGGACACCATCCCCTGGAAGTTACTGATCTTTATCACAAAATGTCTGCTTATGAGGAAGCCTCCTCTTCCAGGTCTCAGACTGGTCTGGAAGACCTTTGGGAAAGCTTCTGGGTGAGGGGTTCTGAGCTGATCTGACCTGTACTCTCCTGGTACATAGAGCATAAGCCTTGTCATGAGCAATGAGGAAGGGTGGTCATCACTGCCTATATGGAATCAGGCAGATCAAGTGCTATTGGTGGTGGCTGATGGACCTGTCCTCAGAGTTCGTGTCAGGGAAGGGGCACAGAGGGCAGTGGTTGGCGGGGGGACATGCATATCAACCTGAACCCTGTGTTTAAAGCCTTGCTTGGTGCAGGAGAATTTCTCCTTAATCAGAGTTTGTCTAAACCATCGTTCTCTTGGTCACTAAATTGCACCTACCCTTCAGGTTCCCTTTGCCTGATTTGCCCCCTGGGGAGCCACCCTGGATGGACCCACAGCTCTGTTTACATGCCTCATTCCGTGTGGGCAGCTTCACATGGGGGTGACATTTAAGCTATTTAAAACAGTAAGGATGAGTCTGGTCCTCAACTAATCTGAACAGATAGCGGGTTCTGCAGGAGTGTCTCCCAGAGGCCCTCTGTTGTAGCAAACCTTAACTTTTTAGCTGCTGAACGGGATAAAATCTGCCTATGGCAGGACAGAGCAGGTGATCGAGAGCAAGAACAAGATGCACGGTAACAATTATTTTCCAAGACAGAAGTTTGCCGCTATTAAAAACTGCCACGGCTGTACCAGCACATACAAGTGTGGCTGGGACTCTGCCCAGAGGGGGATGGAATCCTGGTTTCCCAAGCTGGATGCAGGTATCTTGTCTGACTCCTTAAGAGTCACAGGCTCCTTTCTCTCCACATCTCCACACACAGCCCAGCCCTGGCTTCTAAAATCTTGCTCTAGCAGCTGTCACATTTCTACTTGTCAGGGACGAGCTCAATGTGGCCCAGCGCCTTTTCCCGGTTCTATGTATGGGGCGTCCACTGCCTTGTGCTATGTCTTGATGCTTCCTCCATGGGTTGCCTTTCCTCCATTACAAAGTGGGGGGTTTGGAAAAGCCAGTTTCTGTAACCCACTCAGTCCCTAAAATGACCAATTCCATTGTCCCCCTCACAGTGGAATGATGTGGGAATCTCAAAAGTTCAGAGAGTCCAAAAGCCCAGGGCTGGTACAGTCACCATCTAGCTTTATCCCTATGGTGGGGGTAACAGTGGGAGAGCAGGGAAGGCTAAATAATTTCACCCTGGTGCCACATATAGAACGTTTGACCCTCAGTAACCCTGAGGGAGTGCCATCTATTTCTGCTGCCTCTGGTTAACTATAGGTCTCCCAGATGCCAGAGTTTCCCCTTGCCTTGACTAATTGATGCTCAGAGCAGCCACAGATGAATCCCTGGTTAAGCGGCCATGAGTGGGTGACCACCAGGCTTGTCCCACATGGGAGGAACAGAGCTGACATCCACTGAAGCCTCATTTGGGACTGATCCCTGATCCCGTACTAGGCATGGCCTCATCCAGTCCTCATGAGTGTGGAGGCTGGAAAAGGTAAAAGCCACATTGCTGACAAGTGCTGGTTTGTAGATCCTGACCTAGGTCCATGGACCCGAAGGGCAGAGCCTGAACCCACCCATGGTGAACAGCATGAATTCCGTAGGGAAGGCAAAACCTTTTCTATCTAGGTTTTTTTCCCCCAAAGCAGAAAGTTGACTCTCGTGTTTAGAAATGAGACTCATGGGGAGTGGCTGTCTCCCTAAAGCCATCTCTCACTTCTTTCAAGCCAGGCTTAATGACCCAAACTGCCAGCAAGGATGAAAGAATCTTGTTAATGAAGTCCTCCACCATGGGAAGGAGATGAAAGAAAAGAGAGAGAAAAAAAGAAAGGGGGAGGAGGGAACAATCCTTCACAAATATTTTCTGTTAATAAACTCCATTTTGCCTCTAAAATGTTTGCCAACTATCTAAATGGACAAATTTTTCACATACCAGGGCAGACCATAGCCGAAAGGCCTTTCCGATCTGCCTGCCCAGAGACTGTGTCCACAGTCTCCCCGGGTGCGGCCTCTTGTGGATCGCGTGGTCTTCTCCGGAGGTGTTCCTTTGCCGTAATTTGGCTCAGGAGATTTAGGCTCGCTTTTCTCCAGTTCAGAAGGAAAATATTCTGGAGCCCTACATGCCTTCATGTGCTTGTACCTTCCTTTCCTGCCTCCTTCTCATCCCCCCCTTCTTTGCACTCCTTCTTCTGAACTGGAATGCAGTAACCCCGCCTCGTGGTTTTTCTGCCACTATTCCAGGGCATCTAGCTCTGTGCAGGGCTGAGCCAGTCCCTTCCTCCTACTGTCCCTTTCCTCTTTTTCTTCTGTTCTCCCTCCTCTCAAACTTTCTGGCATGGGAAGGAAGAGATTCCCAGACCCCAGGTTCCCTTTCTCTATATTCCCAACATCCTGCTTTCATGCATTAACAGATTTCACACATTTACTAAGGGCATGTCTATGTCATCCATTTCCAAAAAGGACACATGGTCTCAATATTGGATTTGGAGGGAATGCGGGTTGGCGTCAAGGACTTGCTCACCTTGCTGAGCTAAAGGTGATCTGGAGATGTCAGAAGCCATGGGAGGGGGGTATCTGAAGAATAAGGTTGAATATTCTCTCATCAGCAACTTCTGCAGACTGGAGAGCAGATGTAGATCAAGATAAGCAGAAATTGGGCCACAGGGCTGGTTTGTTTTCTCCCCCGGTGGAACATCCCTTCTGCCAGCTCAGCCTTTTCCTTTCCTGGAATGGAGAAGAACTAAATTCCACCATGTGGTCCTTACCCAGCCTCACTAAGACAGTGCACCTAATGGCTGCTTATTTCTGAAGGAGGCACAATTGCTCTCCTACGGCCCAACTGTAAGGCAGAGTTGCTTTTTTATTTTTCATTCTGGTGAACATTGGCTACTTTCTAAGAGCCTGATGGTTTCTTATTCTTTTATTTTAAATATTTTTTATTATATTTTATTTTATTCTTTTATTTTGTCTGCGGGAGGAGGGCACTGCCACCATCTACCATGTGGATTTGGGGGAATGACATGCTTATCTACATGTTTGTGTACCACATTCCTGTCTGGTACCCATGGCGGCCAGAAGAAGGCATCAGGTCCCATGAAACTGGAGTGACAGATGGTTATGCGCTACCATGTGGGTACTGGGAAGTCAACCCAGGTCCTTTGAACGAGCAACAATTGCTCTTAACCACTGAACCATTTTTCTAGCCCCCACGATGATTTCTTATTCAATAAGATCACAAGATCAGAGGCTTGGTGGTCAAGACCTGTCTAGGTTCGTAATACCCAGGCCTTAGTCTACATTCACGGTAATCTTTCCTTTCTCTCCTTTAGCAGCTACTTATTGCCACATGATGCTATTTGCTTAGGATTTGCTGGCAAGTAAATTTGCTGGTAATGTACTCCCGAGGGCACTTATCTTGTGGTGAAAGAGGTGTGGTATACCAACAGGACTCAGCTGGGGGCCAGGGCACATAATCAAAGCCCCTCGTAGTCTCTCTCCATGAGATCCATTTTACAAACGAAAACTTCATTTTAACATAAACTATTTGACCCTGTAATTCAACTTCTAGCATTTATTCTTATATGTGTGTTCACATATATACAGGTATAGTGAAACAATGAGGTAATATTTGTTTATAACAAATTATTTGTCAATATAATGCTTACAGCAGCAAACGACTAGTAGTGTCCCTTCAGTCTTCCAATACAGTATTGGATTAAATATACCATGGCATGTCCACATGACGGAATTCTCTCCAGCAATAAAACACATGAGTAAGTTTTACAGAGACACTCATAAAATAATCTCCAAGTAATATTGTTAAGAGGAAACAGCAAGGTAAGAAGTGGGGAGTTAGGTGGGTTTCTGTGTTTGTTAAAAAGAAAAAGTAAGGTATTATGGTGCTTGTCCATAAACCTAGCATTTTGGTAGTGGAGGCAGAAAGATCAGGAATTCAAGGTCATCCTTGGCTACATGGTGAGTTGCAGGCCAGCCAGGGCTACAGGAGACTCTGTCTCAAAATCAAAAATGAAGAGAGATGGGGGGAGTAATAAAAAAGAATATTCTCTGTGGTGTGTGTGTGTGTGTGTGTGTGTGTGTGTGTGTGTGTGCATGTGTGGGTACATACATGCCATAATGTTCATACAGAGGTTAGAGGACCTTTGAGATCCCGCTTTTTCCTTTTTCTGTGGGTTCCAGGGATTGAACTCAGGTCATCAGGTTTGCAAACCAAGTGCATTTACCTACTGAGTCATCTCACTGGACCTTCTTCAAATGTTTCGATTTAACTTTTAAAGAAGTGAGGGCAGAAGCAAACTGAAGTGTCTGCCTTTGGTAGGGTGGGGAAAGTCACGTGGTTTTATCTATTATTCATGTGGTGTGATGTTGCCATCTTTAGTAGTGCCAGCTCCTTCAGTTCTTCAAGAGACTGGAAAGATCATGTTTGAAAAAGCATCCGATTTATAACTGGTAGCTCAAAGTTAAAACAAAAACAAAAACAGAAGCCATGGGCCATGTTCTATCTGTCCCTGACAACATATGATCCCTGTCATAGAGGCTCCAATGCCCACCAGGAAGCTATTAACATCCCCGAGGAGGGTGGTGCCAAGAGTCACTTAGGTCAGGAGAGGCAGGATGGCAAGACAAGCCAGATATGTAAAAGATAAAGACTGATGTGTAAGGTAGGAGTGTGGTGAGATTAAAATAGATAAATGGTGACAATTGGATGCAGGGGATAAGGGACAAAGAAATGGACAATAACTATGAGATATTTGAACTTAAAAGGTTTGTAGAATGGAATAACTTGAAGACAAAATGGAGTAAGAGTGGCTCTGATACCAAGACTTCAATTTTCACCTCACTACCACTATCTTCAGTGATTTTTTTTAAAAGAAAAGACATGAAATATTGATGATAGGACCTATTGCACGAGGTACATGCTAATCAATGAAGTGCGTATACAGTGAGATGCATATACAGTGCCCACGATACTCAAAAAACAAAAAATGTGGCCCTTGGTGCTGGGTTCTGAGTCCAAGCCTTGAACAAGCAAGACAAGTGCTCTACCACTGAGCTGTAACTCCAGCCCTTAACTATCAGTGCTACAGACATCAGCTGTGCTTCTTTCTCCAGCATCCTTTTCCTGTTTAACAACCAGGTGGAGGTCAGTCCATCTCCTTGGCAACAGTTCCAAGTGCAGGAACACTTCCTGATCAATGATAGCCTAGAAGATCAATTCTGGCACTATCATTAGGACTGAACCAGGCTTGGGAGCCTGAGCTGTTACAGCCATCTGGCCACACTGAGGAGAATGAGTCTGAGACAAAGCCAATAGCGTTCACACAGTGATAAGGGGAAAGAAGTCAGGACCTGATCAAAGAATTAATATCTGAGCCTAGCATTCTCAGATTACACTTGAGCCAGTATATACCTTTTTCTCTTCGATGCGTGCATCTTAGCAAACAAAGGCAAGCTTCTACAGGTAGGAAACCACTAAGTGGGTGCTTACTGCTGTGTCACTGTAATAAAGTACCTACCAGAAACAATTAAAGAGGGAAAATGTTGGCTCCCGGTTTAAAATGTCTGAGTTCATCATAGCAGAGAAGCTGTGGCGGTTCAGTCTGTGCTGGCAGCAGCTTGTGGTAAAGGCCATTCACATGGTGGTAGACCAGGGAGCAACAAGCTCCGCAGGAACCAGGGCATGCTATGACCTTCAAAGGCCTGTACCTACTGACCTATTTCCACCAACTAGGCCCCACCTCCAGAAGGTCCCACAGTCTCCCAGAACAACTCCTCTAGCAGAGGAACAAGTGAGAGAAATGTCCCCAGGTATGTAGGGACAGTCTATTTCAGATTCAAATCATTACATATAGTCTCCTGGGTGACGGCCTAGAGTCACCTGAGAGGCAGGCCTCAACTTTGGAATTGTGTGGATCGAATTGACTTGTGGGCAGGCCTGGCAGTGGTGGTAATGGTGGGAGATTGTCATTGATGAAGGAGAGCCCAGTCCATCACAGGCAGTGCCATCCCTAGGAAGGTAGTCCTGAACTATGTAAGAAAGGAAGCTGAGTGTAAGCCAACCTGTGAGCCAGCTAGCAGGCAGTGTCTCCATGGTTCTTGACATACTTCTTTTTCTGTGAAATGAATTCCTTGGTCAGAGGTAATGCTGTATGGATTAACAAACAGGCCTGCCTTGAGTTCCATCAGTGATGGAATGGGACCTGGGATTATAAGACCAACAAACCCTTTTCTTGCTCAGGTTGTTTCAGTCAGAATGTTTTATATTACAGCAACAGAATGGAACTCGAATGCTCAGTGTCTGGCATCCTGGTATCCTGAGATTTTCCCCAGCTTTCTAATTTCCTTGGAGACCCTGTAGTTGGGAAGTAACGTGGCTCTTAATAGCTGAGAGCGTCAGTTCCTGCCTGCAGCCCTACAGCAGTCTTGTGAAACACTTTCATATCTGTGAAAACTCAGCTACAGAGTCAGGTCTGAGCCAAAGGTGAAAGAGAAGGAGACAAAGAGCCTGGAGAGACAGGCAGGAGCCAGACTCGAGGGGGAAGAAGTGGGGCAAAGGAAAACTGATGCTGACTTTAGATCCCACAGCTCTGCAGGGAGGCTTGAGATTCCACAGCTCCTGAGCATGCGGGTCAGTCCTGGGGCTGGGTGCCCTACAGCATGTAGGTCCAAGAGCATCACAACAGTCGCCTCCAGGAAGCACACCTGCAGAAAACATCACAGGGCTGAGACTGCTCAGGCAGAAGTGAGCCTCACTGGAGCTTGAAGATGCTTGTGTGTGTGCGCATGCCTGCATGCGTGCATGGGTGCTAGTGTGCATGAGTGCATGGTGTGTGTATGTGTGGTGTGTGTGTGTGTGTGTGTGAGCGGTGTGTGGTGGTGTGTGTGTGTGTGGTGTGTGGTATATGTGTGTG